>JARYGA010000490.1:0-40798 GCA_030545235.1 Helianthus tuberosus
TTTATTTTTTTGGTTTCGAGACGTTTCTTGGATGAAGAACACTTGTTTGGCTTGCGAAGCAAATATGAGTTGATCGTCTTTGTCCTATTCATGTTCAGTGCTTATACTGGTGATATTATTGTCATGGTTTACACCCCTTCGAGTATCAAACCACTTGCACCGAAATAGGACAGTGGAATAATCATTTGTATAACGCAACTCAATAATTTCTTCTAATTGGCCATAAAATTTCACACAGTTCTCTCCAACCACTTCCACCCCAGAGTTTTGCGTTGCGCATTTTGCATCACGTTCAAGTGTCTTAAACCTAACACCGTTGACTATGCAAGCAGTGTAAGTGTAAGCAGTCATTTTCACACAAATTGAAAGAGCATACAACTCCGAGTGGAATTCTGGAGAATTTTGTGTTTTCATCGAATGGACCTAACAAATATAGAGTAATAATGTTTGTTATATATGTATTACCTAGCAAGTGTAGAGTAATGAGTGTTATATATGTATTATACCTTATGGAGAAACCATCCCAGAAATTTGGTTTTAAGATCATCTTGGTGATGTGTATGTTTGAATTCACTACATTGATGACAAATATAAGAAAGGAATGAAAAATACCAATTAACAGATTATGAAAAGTTAAAGATAGAAACACTCACTTCATGTACTCCCTAACTTCTGCGCAGTTTTCGAGGACAAACCATTCCATCTTGCTTTTTTCGATGAATGATAGATATTTTTTCTTTGTTGCGCCAACAGGACGACATTTGGACTCAAACACCCATAACTTTCTTTTTTCAACAACGACATCACTGTTTCAATCTGGGCGATTGAACTTAGTCTGAACATCTTTAAGGTACATTGAACAAAATGTTAGAGCTTCTTCAAACACATAACCTTCAGCTATACAACCTTTAGGCCTTGCCGGGTTTTTGACATAGTTCTTTAGTTTTTTCATGTACCTTTCAAATGGATACATCCATCTAAAAGCTACTGGACCTCCCGCAATCGCTTCATCAGGTAAATGCACAAGTAAATGAACCATAATGTCAAAAAACGCAGGTGGATAGATCATCTCTAACTTGCATAAGATGGTAACAATGTCATGCTTTGTTTTCTTCATATCATCCACCGATAGTGTTCTAGAGCAAAGTTGCTTAAAGAACATACAAAGGTCTACTATTGGTGTAGATGTATCTTTAGTCAAAAGCCCTCTAACCCCAATCGGTATCAAACATTGCATGAGGATATGACAGTCATGAGATTTCAACCCGGTAATATTAGCATTGTTATCTGTCACCCTCTTACTGATATTAGATCCAAACCCATCTGGTAATTTAACATTTTTTACAAACTAACATAAAAGTTTTCGATCATCGGACTTGAATGAGTACTTTGGGTGGGGACTTAAGAACTTGCCACCCGATTGTTTCAGCCATTGTGTCGGCCGAATGTTTAGTTTTTCCAAGTCGGACCGCGCATTTGGCGTGTCTTTGCTCTTATCGTTCATTAGAAGAGTACCGAGCAAGTTGTCGCACACATTTTTCTCTATATGCATTACATCTAAGTTATGTTTTAGCTCCAGAGAAGACCAATACTCAAGGTCAAAAAATATGCTTCTTTTGGACCAGTTCAACTCGAAATCTGACCGGGTTATCCTCCCACCTCCAAAAGCTGGATGCTTTCCTGGTAGATGATTAATTAAACGACCGAGTTGAGCTTCTATGTCAGCTGGGCTAAACTGTCTCGGAGGGTCTCGTGTCTCGGGTCTCCCGTTATAGTCGAGACTTGTTCTCCAAGGATGGTTGGCATCTAAGAACCGGCGATGACCAACATAAGCACATTTACTAGTTACACGTATTGAAGGAGTGTCTTGGTTACAAGTTGGGCATGCCATGTAGCCTTATCCGCTCCAACCTGATAGACTACTACGGGCTGGAAAGTCATTTATGGTCCATAACAACGCCGCCTTCATTGTGAAGTATGTGTTTGTTGCTGCGTCTTTAGTACGTACACCTGTCTGCCACAATTGCTTAAGCTCATCCACTAACGGTCTAAGGAAAATGTCCATGTCTTTCCCTGGTGATTTAGGGCCAGGAATCAACAAGATCAACATGAATGTGGACTCTCGCATGCATAGCCAGGGAGGCAGATTATATGTGGTGAGTATAACCGGCCACGTGCTATGAGTTGAGGATCCACTACCGTTGTTAAAGGGATTAAAACCGTCAGCTGCAAGCCCTAAGCGAACATTTCATGGCTCCATCGCGAAGTTTGGGTACTTTTTATCATGTCTTGCCATGCAGATCCATCAACTGGATGATGCATAGTCCCATCTTCCGATCGTCCGGTACTATGCCATATCATATCTTTCGCTGTGTGCCTTGAACAATACGAACGTCGTAGTCTAGGCGTCAAAGGAAAGTATCGTAACACCTTACGAGCCACCTTCGTGCCTTCTGTGTCTTTATCGACCTATCGACTCTCATTACAAACGGGACAATTTTGCAAGGACTCGTTTTATTTCCAAAAGAGAGCACAATCATTTGTGCACACATCTATCATCTCATATGCCAAACCAATCTTCTTAAATGTCTTCTTAGCTACATAATACGAAGGGGGAATCTTGTTGCCTTCTGGCATTGACTCTCGCAACAACAAGAGGATTCGATCTACTGCTTCATTTTGCAAATGGTACGTATCCTTTATATTCAAAAGCTTTGCTAAAAAGTCGATAGAAGAAAACTTGGTACAACCAGGATATAATTCTGTTTCAACTTCCTTTACCAGGTCTTCAAAATCATCAACAACACCGCTACTATCTCCATTCGAGTTCTCTTGGTTAAGGTATGTATCTTCTTCCATACGCTCCCCCCTAATGTCTTCAATAACGTTTCCCATACCGTCTTGTGGCGCAACATCGTTTACTTCTGCAATTGGAGTCGTGTCCCCGTGATAGGTCCACTTCGTGTATTCATTCCAAAAACTGTTAATACGCAAATGGTATTTCATTTCTGCCATATTTTTTAAGCCGGAATTTTTACATTGGGTACGCGGACATCTAACTTCATCTTGGTTTTTTATCACTCTTTCACACATCTCGATAAATTACTTGAGTCCTTGCTTGTAGTGAGGTGAATGACGTGGGGAATCAATCCAACTTTTATCGATATGTATTATGCAACTGAAAGAAAATCTAATTTAGGATTAACAAGACAAGGGTAGGATGCTAAACCCACTTTTTGAACACTTTATCTCATATGTGAATGTGTATTACATGATTGTTTGTTTAAGAAAAATTCGGCAGCATTTCCTCTTAGCTCCCAAGTATATATGTAATGATATATATACCCGAGGAGCAAAGAGAAAATGATAACCGAATCCTTCTTAAACAAACAATCATGTAATACACATTCACAGCCTAAATGAGATAAAGTATTCAAAAAGCAGTCCCAAGATAAACGGGGACAACCCGAAATTAATTTCTAAATCAATTTCGGGCGGGTATTTCTAAGCTCGTTATTTTTAAAATGATTAATTCAAACAGGGGCACAATTTTTTAAGCTTGTTATGTTCTTAATGATTGTTTTAAATTTTGGGCGAAACGTTATGTTTTAAATCATGATTTCAATTTCGATTGGGTATTTTCTTAGCTCGTTATGTTTGAAATGATGAATTTAATATCAGGCACGATTTTTTAAATATGTAATGTTCTTCATGATGGTTTAAATTTTGGCGGGTATTTTCTTAGTTCCTTTTGTTTTAAATGGTGATTTCAATTTTGGCGGGTATTTTCTCTGTTCGTTATGTTTTAAATGATAATTTTAATTCAAGGAGGGTATTTCCTAACTAATATATATCTTTCAAAGTTAAATATAAATGTTTTCAAACCTAAACACAAACATACTAATAAAGACACATTTACATAAACATACTACCAACACACATACATACTTATAAAGACACATTTACATACGTACACATACATACCTACAAACACACATTTTGACCAAAAACACAAAATTTATACTTACTTACACACACATTTGCATATTTTATACAAACATACATAATAACATACACATTTTTCACCAATTACAAACATTTACATGCACAATTGTTCATCATTTATATACACCTACATACTAACATACACCTACATACATACATTCATAGACTTACACACACACATACATGCTTACATACACCTACATACACAAATCAATAGATTTTCATATACACATTTTCATCAAATACACCTACATTATACATTTGACATACTAACATACACCTACATACATACATTGATTCATAGACTTACATACACACATACATGCTTACATACACCTAGATACAAAAATACATAGATTTCTATATACACATTTTCACCAAATACACCTATATTATACATTTGACATACAAACATTCATCCTTACATGCACATTTACATACCTAAACAAAAAATTATACAATTTCTAAACTTAAAAAAATACATATAAAACTAACCATACTTTTCAAGTTTCAAGCAGACGAAGACCGAGGAGACGAAGTGGTGCCGTAGAAGTGATGGTGGTGACCGGAGAAGAGATGGTGGTGATCCGAATTTTCTTCCACAAACACAAAAATACACAAAAAAAGAGCAAAAATTAAAGCCTATAACATGTATATAACAAATGTAGAGAAGAAATTTAACATAAAACAAGTTAAACTAACCGATTGGGCAAAAAACGAGTGTCTCCGGCGGTAAGATGAAGAAATTTGGGGGGAAAAGTGAAGGAAGAGGGAAGAAATGGCGATGTATAGGTTGTTTACGGAACGATTTTTACCGGCGACGATGTGTCGCCGCTACTGAGGTATGTGTCGCCGCTATTAGGTTAACCAGGGTTAACCAGGATAAGATATGTGTGGCTGGGGATTAAAGTGGGACACCTACCTTTAGTGGAGAAAGGGTGCCGCCGCTATTGATCCTAACCCGTCGCCGGCATTGCCTCTTTATTCCCCAACTGTTAGATCAGAATAATGATCAACGACTGGGGTTTGGGTTTGACGCAGATCGACCCGCTAAAGGTGTCGCCGCTAATAGTGGTATTTTCTTGTAGTGAAATGGGATTCAAGCGGTAATGTTTATCGCGGTTTGAAGAATTTGGCGTGCGCAATTGAAGCCGTTTTCAAGAATAGAACGGTCAACATTAAAAGAATCAAGGAGGACATAAAAGCGTTGGGGTATCTTTGGATAAAAAACCAGTCGCCGCTCAAGAATTTGGAATGAAAGGATTGGTGTAAATTTACATTGTAATGCCTTTGTGTTTGTTGTATGTATTGCTTTAGCTCCTTGCTAGTTGCGTTTTTTGCTTAATGAAAGTTGCCACTAAAAAAAAGTGTACCATTATAATTAACTGAATCGCTAGCTTTTAATTTTTTTGTGAATTATTAAGTTTATAATGCTCATTAATACATACCTGATTGTTAACTTAATTTAATAAATTTTGCTTTTGGAGTGTCCAAAGATAAAATAACGCTCGCTTTTGTTTTATTACATCTAACTTTTATTTGTTTGTACATTTTGTATCTTATATTGATTTTTAGTAAAACGCTGAATTGTATCCTGTATTTATTTAACACTTTATATTTATTCCAATACAATTATTAATTGAATCAGAATGTAGAGTATTGTAAATATATAGTTTAAGAAAATAGAAATGTTTTATCATTATAGTTCCTTGTTTAATAGTTTCACCTTTATTTTATTAAGAAAATAGAACTCTTTTATCAATAATAGTAGTGATACCCATGTGTAAATACGGGTGGTTTTTAGAAATTCATGCATATCACATTTTAATAGAAAGTATAGATAGGTGTATAGATATTATAAATTTTAGTTTAGTTCTTCTTTTGATTAATATTTAATTAGTCATCAGTTAAAGGAGTGACAGGAATGAAGTGCTCTAATTGTTTATCTTAGTAGTTATATTCAGACACTCATACTAATATGTTAGGAATGAAGTGCTCTAATTGTTTAATATGTATTTATAATTTACAGAAAGTAATAGAAAACTCCCTTGATAAAACTATACTCATTAAACTGAAAACCGAAAAATATAGATACATGCATGTTTGAATATTTAAATTATGATCATGTATGGTTATCTTGTTTAATAGTTTCACCTTTATTTTATTACTAGCGGTAAGACCCGTGTGCAAACACGGGTCGTTTCTTTGTCACGATATGCACAATTTTTTTAACTTCAGTAATTGAGTAGACTTGTGAAACTCTAACGAAAGTTCATCAGGACTGTTATAACTAACCACTGCTCCTAATAAAATATTATTCAGCTAGGTTATTACCCGAGATTGCTTCCCGGGCTCTGGAAACTTATTATATTAATTACTATTTGTTATTAATACGACCACATTACATCAAGCATCTCATTCGATTCAACAACAATGTCTTCAAATCACCGGATTAGATCATGAACCTATATTAGAGGTCAAACAATAGCACAACAGGACCACATGAATAACATCATTTCCACTTTTACTTCAATGCACTTAAATGATAAGGTGATTTGGTGTAAGACCCGGCTTTAAATAACTAGATTAATATTGCATAACGCGCAATAAGTACAAAATATTTGAGTTTACAAAATTTTCATGATTCTAAGACCATACATGATCATAATATATTCAAGTTATAACCCTACTAACAAAATATTCACGACACAACAATAAGTGTTTACATATTCTTTAAAACAAAATAGATCAAGTGCAGAAGCTTCGTTTTGTGTGTTCGGTTCGGAGACATTTGCTTGATCATCATCCACCTACTTGTAATACCTAGAAACTGAAAATTTGAATAAACATTAGTATTAAAGTCCTTGGAAATTAATATAATCGAAACTATGTTCAAGAACAAATTCGATTGACCAAGATATAAAAACTCAGCATTTATGACTGGGTGGTACCGTAACTTACGGTAGCCACCGTAAGTTACGGTGGCCCCTGTGTAACAGTAGTCTGCCGTAAGACAGGAAAATCCCACCGTAGCATTTTGCTTGCTACCGTAAGTTACGGTAGCCACCGTAACTTACGGTTGCTGCTGTACAAGTTTTCTTGTTTTGCTGTTTTAGCCCATCAAATTCCTACGTCGCCGAAATTTAAGTTCGAACATTTTTGTCACAAGACTAAGGCAATTTACTCAAATCTCGATTTTTACCAACTATGGCGTTTCGCCTCCCTTTCGAGGGATTGCTTACGCGATAATCTACATGCTTGTTTCTAAGGTTTCAACTTGGCTTTTTTATACTTCTTGACATGCTTATGTTTCCGATCTTTAACTCCCTTATTAGGGGTTAAATTTCTCAACTAATTTAGCGTGCCTCTACATGGATTACGCTTTGTTTATAACCATTTATCAAGTGATGGTAACTAATTTCAAGGTTCTCTACTCAACTTGTTTTGACTCGTTTGGATGCCGAAATTAAGGCATCATTCAAGATATTTCAAAAATCCATCTCTATCACTTGTTTTGACCCATTTTACTTGTTTTAAGACACATAGTCACTTCCGTGACATATTGGTTTATCTTGTTACCATGTTTCAATATGACGACATAAGACTAACAAATAACGTAATTTAACAAAACGGTAGATTTCGTACCTTTAAAGCACCCCCTTTAAGCGCGTATCTCCTCCTCCGGCTTGTCCGCTCGACGATCCGGATTCTTTGCCTAAGGAGTTCAATTCAACTTCAATTTAGGACTCTTTTTGTAATTATAAACACATAATTTGCCATAGAAGTCAATTATGCGTTTTCATCCAATTTTTAACATATTAATCCCCGCTTAGGCATTTCAACAAACACCTAGCGGGTCAGATTTTCACATAATCATTATCAAGTTCATGTCTTGTTATTTTGCCTAAATCAACTTTAATTAGGCAAGTATACACATATTTCAACATCAACATTCCAAAAATTCTCACATAAATTCAGATTTCACTAGAACACGAGTCTTAATCCTAGTGTTTATCAAGTTCTACTAAGTTATTAATCACCCATTATGGTGATTATGAACATTACAAGTATCATGCAAGATCTTGTCAAGAAATCATCTAGGGTTTGTTCCTAAACTTCATATCACTTCCAATTTCATATATCTAACACATAATCAAGCTCAACATTCGATTTATATCACATGCAAGGAATTTGAGTTGAATCAAAACAACCTAATTTAGCATACCTTATGATCCCTTTGACGAGGTGATCACGAATCTATGTTTGAAACTTGATTTAGGGCGGATTAGAGGCTTCAATTTGTGGATTTTGTGAGGATTTTAGGGTTTGAAGGAATCCCCTGGTTGCCCTCCTCCTCTGATCGATCCCAGCACACGCATGTGTGTGTCTGGTGGGTTATTTTTCTTATTTTAACATTTAGGTTTCAGTTTTTATTAATTTGGCCCCTCAACTTTTGTTTAACTTAAAGTTTAGGTATTTCAACCTCATTAATAGTCACTTCAAGGCTAATCAACTAACTAGGTTATAAATTCCTAGTTAGTTGATTCTTGTTTATTTAGCGTTTTATTATCATGAATTTAATTCTATAAATTTCGGGGTGTTACAAGTCCACCCCCCTTAAAAAGGGTTTCGTCCCGAAACCTGATTACGTACCGAATAATGTAGGGTAGAGTCGTTGCATCTCCTCCTCGGATTCCCAGGTGGTATCTGATCCCTTCTTGTGTTCCCATTTAACCTTTACTTGATTTATTTCTTTGTTCCTTAGGGCTTTCACCTTACAATCCAAAATCGCAATGGGCTTCACCACATAGTTTAGTTTATCATCCACCTCGATGTCATCATAGTGAATATAGGTTGTTTCATCCGCTAAACATTTCCGCAGATGTGACACATGAAAGGTGCTATGAATTCTGCTTAATTCTTCCGGTAGTTCAAGGCGGTATGCTACCTTCCCTACTCGTTCGACAATTTTAAACGGCCCAATAAATCTTGGGCTTAATTTTCCTCTCTTTCTAAACCAGATAACCCCTTTCCATGGGGACACCTTAAGCATGACTTTGTCGCCAACCTGAAACTCGATCGGTCTCCTTCTTTTGTCCGCATACGACTTTTGTCTATCTTGAGCCGCCTTCAAATGTGCCCGAACCACGTGAATCTTTTCATTAGTGGCTCGTTCTATATCTTGGTTGGCGAGTTCACGTGGACCCACTTCACCCCAACATACCGGGGTTCGGCATTTCCTACCGTAGAGCATTTCGTACGGTGCCATCCTAATACTAGCATGGTAGCTGTTATTGTACGAAAACTCGACTAATGGTAGATAGACATCCCAACTGCCTCCAAAATCGATTATACATGCCCGTAGCATGTCTTCCAATGTTTGTATTGTTCTTTCACTCTGTCCATCTGTCTGAGGAAGGTATGCAGTGCTGATGAACAATTTGGTTCCCATTTGCTCTTGGAAATCTCGCCAGAAATTTGAAGTGAACCGGGTATCCCTATCGGACACGATGGATACCGGTACTCCGTGGCGTGCTACTACCTCATTAGTGTAGACTTCAGACATCTTTTCGAACGTATACGTTTCTCGTATCGGGATAAAATGAGCACTCTTGGTTAATCTGTCAACAACTACCCATATAGCATCGAAACCGCGGCTGGTTTTGGGCAGCTTGGTTAGTAAGTCCATTGTGATTTGTTCCCATTTCTAGATTGGGATATCCAACGGTTGTAGTTTACCATACGGCTTTTGGTGTTCTGCTTTGACTTGCAAGCAGGTCAAACACTTCTCCACATATTTCACAACATCTCTCTTCATTCCGGGCCACCAATAGTTTTGTTTCAAGTCGTTATACATCTTGATCGCTCCCGGATGAATGGAACAACGGGATTTGTGTGCTTCATCGAGTAGAAGCTTTTTAACTCCACATGTGTTAGGAACCCAAATTCTATCAAAACGTGTTTTCAAACCGTGGTTGCCTTCTTCGAGATCCTTAACTTGGCCAACAATTCTTTCCTTTCTCCAGTTTTCCACTCTCACTGCTTCAACTTGTGCTTCTCGGATTCGTTCAAGTAAGCCCGAGGTCACAATGAGCTGCAATGATTGTACTCGTATTGGGGCATAATCCGCCTTTCGGCTCAACGCATCGGCCACTACATTGGCTTTCCCCGGGTGGTAGTGTATATAACAATCGTAGTCCTTGATCGTTTCTAACCACCGCCTTTGTCTCATGTTTAATTCCTTCTGATCGAAGAAATATTTCAAACTTTTATGGTCGGTAAAAATTGTACATTTTACCCCATACAAGTAATGTCTCCATATTTTTAAGGCAAACACCACTGCCGCCAGTTCCAAGTTGTGAGTCAGATATTTCTTTTCATGGATCTTCAATTGCCTCGAGGCATAGGCGATGACCTTGCCTCGTTGCATTAAAACACATTCGAGCCCCGAATGCGACGCATCCGAGTAAACCACCATGTCATCAACTCCTTCCGGTAACGTTAGCACCGGAGCGTGTGTTAACTTTTCTTTGAGTGTTTGGAAGGCTTCCTCTTGCTCGATGCCCCATACAAACTTTTCCTCCTTGCGAGTCAATTTCATCAGTGGTAAAGCAATTTTGGAGAAGTCTTGCATGAATCTCCGATAATATCCCGCAAGCCCTAAAAAACTTCGGATTTCCGAGGGGTTCCTTAGAGTGTTCCATTTTGACACGACTTCTACTTTTGATGGATCCACTAGCACCCCGTCGGCACTAATGATATGCCCGAGAAATTGCACTTCCCGTAGCCAGAAAGCGCACTTTGAAAATTTTGCATATAGTTTTTCTCGTCTGAGTGTCTCTAACACTTCTTGCAAATGATAAACATGTTCGGCTTCATTCTTTGAATAAACTAAAATGTCATCGATAAATACGATTACTGATTTATCCAGCATAGGTTTGCAAACCCGGTTCATGAGGTCCATGAAAGCCGCGGGTGCATTTGTCAACCCAAAGGACATTACAAGGAACTCATAATACCCGTACCGCATACGAAAAGCCGTCTTCGGTACATCCTCTTCCTTGACTTTCAGTTGGTGATAACCCGATCTGAGATCAATCTTTGAGAAACAACTTGCTCCTTGCAGCTGGTCGAACAAATCATCGATTCTTGGAAGTGGGTATCGATTCTTTACCGTGAGTTTGTTTAACTCTCGGTAATCGATACACATGCGCATACTGCCGTCTTTCTTTTTCACGAATAGAACTGGTGCGCCCCATGGGGATACACTTGGTCGGATAAACCCTTTGTCGAGCAATTCTTGGATTTGAGACATCAATTCTTGTAGCTCCGATGGCGCGAGCCGATACGGCGCCTTGGCCACAGGTTTTGCGTCCGGAATCAATTCGATTCCGAACTCTACCTCCTGTTCTGGTGGTATTCCCGGTAGTTCTTCCGGGAACACATCTTCATAATCACGTACCACCGACACGTCTCCAATTTTGAGGGATTCATTCTCCGACTTGCTCGCGTATACCATGTGGGCCTTGCATCCATGTTTCATAATGTTGTGGGCTTCTAACATTGAGCATACCACCGGGTTACCCCCTTTTTCACCATATATCGTAACGTGCTTTCCGCTAGGAGATGTCAGTTTTATTTCCTTCCAGAAACAAACCACCTTCGCGTGGAATCGGGACAACCAATCCATCCCTACATTCACTTGGAATTCTCCCGTCGACATCGGGATCAAATCTATTGTGTATTCTTCGTTATCAATGCTCAATTTACAGTTTTCACATACGTCACAAACAATAAAACTCTTGTTATTACCTATCTCTACTTCTAAGGGCATAGGTAATTTTGTTAGAACAAATGAAGGATGTCGAATAAATCCATATGAAATAAAGGATTTATTCGCACCCGTATCAAATAATACACATGCGGGGATCGAGTTTACAGCAAATATACCTGAGACCACTTCAGGTTCAACTTTTGCTTCAGCGGCAGTCAATTGGAAGGACCTTGCCTTTGCTTTTGGGGCTTCACCTTTCGTGTCTTGCCCATCTTTCCTTCCAACCAGATCTGGGCATTCCGACTTCTTGTGACCCGGTCGATAACAATTGTAGCAAACCGTCACTTTCTCCGGGCATGATGTAGCCATGTGTCCCGTCTTTCGACATATGGGACAAGGATTATCCTTGAAGCGGCACTCGCCCTTATGACCTTTTCCACAAATCTTGCAACTAGGCGACCCGCCTTTTACATCAGATTTCTTCCCAGTTTCATTTGTTCGCGCTTTCTTGGTAGGGCTCGGATTGATATTTTGAGCCCTCCGTTCACCTCGTTCAACTTGCTTTCTCAATTCTATCTCCCGTTCCCGAGCAACATTTATGATCTCGGTAAGGGTCTCATATTTTGAAGGATTCATAAACTCCATATACTCGGCGCTCAACATGTTATAATAATAGTATATCTTCTGTTCTTCATTCATCACCAATTCATCACAAAACTTCATCTTATCCATAAACATTCCTGTGATCTTGTCTATGGACTCGCCCATGTGTCTGAGTTGCATGAATTCTTCCTTGATTCTATTAATGACCGCCTTGGGGCTATGATGTTTAAGGAACGGCATCTTAGACTCTTCCCATGTCATGGCCTTAGCTGCTTCGCTTCCAATCTCTTTCTTTTTGTTATCCCACCAGTCTTTCGCTTGACCCCTTAATTGACCTGTACCAAAGGCTACGTAGTCATCTTCATCACAATGGGCCCTCTCAAATACCCCTTCGATATCGCTTAGCCATCGCTGGCATACGATTGGGTCAACCTCTCCATTATAGACTGGCGGTTTGCACGCCGTGAACTCCTTGTATGTACAAGGCTTTCGTCCTCCGGACTTTTCCTTTGCTAGATTGGCATTATCCTCCAATCTCTTGATTCTTTCCTCAACCACTGATAGTACCGTGTTCTGGATCTTATCGATGAAACCAGACAAACTATTTTCGATTGCCTTTCCAACCTCCTAGGCAATCACTTCTCTTGTTTGCTCGGTGACTCTCGGCACCGCATCATTGTTACCTTTATCCGCCATCTTTAATACTGAAATGTTTACATTGACTGTTAAACATTTCATTTATAATATATGATTTACTTGTTTTGGTTTAATCAAGTTCATAACTTGATTCGACCGTTCTTGTTTCATGCATTTTCCGTGTTTGAGTGAATCTACACACTCTTTTTGTGCCTATCCATTCATGTTTCTTTTCTATATTCTTTAATCTATTTAAACAATTTACGCTTACCGGATGTTTGATCAACCTTGAACCGAACACACTTTATTGACAACCTTTAGCTCTGATACCAACTTGTAAGACCCGGCTTTAAATAACTAGATTAATATTGCATAACGCGCAATAAGTACAAAATATTTGAGTTTGCAAAATTTTCATGATTCTAAGACCATACATGATCATAATATATTCAAGTTATAACCCTACTAACAAAATTATCATGACACAACAACAAGTGTTTACATATTCTTTAAAACAAAATAGATCAAGTGCGGAAGCTTCGTTTTGTGTGTTCGGTTCTGTAAGGACTCTAAAAAATGTCCCAATTTTACCCGTAAGTGAAAACCCGGACCCCTGAACCCTAATCCATATCAAAAATCAAGAAAACAAGAAATTTGGGTTTCAGGCGGGCCGCGTAAGACTTAAGGGAAGCTTACGCGGGCCGCGTCAATGTATGGTTGACCGGATAAGTGTTCCGGATCCACGTGTCGTCTACGTGGCACACCTACTGGTGACCAATCAAGCCTACGCATAGAATAGGTGGTTAGGCGGGCCGCGTAAAGGTTGAACCAAGGTTTACGCGGGCCGCGTGAACCTTAAATTTCAGCTATAAATAGCCTAGCTCAGGGGCTTTCATTCTGTGTCGACGAAAACTTTCAAAAACGAAGTTATCATACTCTGAAGTCGAAATTACTTTCAAAATAGTGGGGTACTGCTAAAATACAAGGTATTAACTCAATCGCTGCTACGATTCAATGTCCGATCGATTAAAAACTATCCAATGGATGTTTAAGTGCTGCCCACATTAGGGCTTATGCTTTGTCATTCGTCGTGAATTTGATGGATGTTTAAGTATCGCACTTTTTCATTCGTTGTGAAGGTTTAATCTCGTGAGTTATCGTAAATGATGTACTAAGTTACTGACCTAGTTCATGCATATGTTATTTAATTTAGGTCAAAAGGCTAATGAGTAGTCTAAGCTCTGTCCACATAAATCTGTAAAGTGAGTCATTCTCTTTTTATCAAAGTGCTTTATAAATTCTTAAATATTTTCAAAGTTATAATTACAGGGATTAAGTCTTTGTAATCTCCATATTACAGCCGGTATGTGGGGTTTTGTATACATTACTTGATAATCGTCACCATTGGACAACGGGTTAGCCAATGGGTGATATGACCATAGTCACAGAAACGAGTCGAGTGACAAATACCGTTGGGTAATTGGTTGATATATAAACATTGTAATCGCTCTTAATACTGTAAATTATAACAACGTGTCGTTTTAGTAAAAAGAATGATTCACCAGTATTTCCCTGCTGACAAAACCTTTTTCAAACATGTTTCAGGTGATCTATTGTGATCCAGGAAAAGTGCCACGAAGCACTACAAGCTTAAGGAAGTGGCTCAATTTAAATAAAGAAACATGTTTTATAAAATAAAGATTTCCCAGTAAAATCATCTGATTGTAAATTACCTGGGTTTTATCCCAAATTATGAAATAAAATAATCAGGCATTTTCAGTTTTAAAAGATCCTGCTGAAATCTTCCGCTGTCAAAACTCAATTAAATAAATACCACGGGATTTTCTGTCCCACGGCTCCTGAACCGGGCCGGGGGCCGTGACAGGAAAAGGTGGTATCAGAGCCACTGATTTAAGCCAATTAAGTATTTAGAAATACTTAATTTTTCCTGATTATCATTTTGTGATTTTGTGTTTTATTAATTGACTATTTGTTAATTACAGTATGGGTAAGCAAATGCTTTCGAACATCTACCTTAAATTAGATAATTCACCAAAAGAGAAGGGAAGTTCATCCCAATCAAAATCCTCAAGATACTCAGTAGATATTGAGGAGGGAATATTTGTTCGTAAAGCCCATTATGAGGAACCACTTTCTCCTAATAAAAGAAGTTTGATTATTAGGAAAAGTCAAGAGAAAATAAAGAAATCCCAACCAAAAGAAATAAAAGTTAATCAGGAAATCCAGAAACCAGACAGTAACCCACCATGGGAAGACAAGTTAGATAAAAAATGGACAGATCTCTATATGCTAGCCACTGTAGCAGTAAATGCAAATCTTTAAAAATATCCTGACTCAGTATTAGCACCCTTATCACCTATAAACCAGAAACTTTACCCAGTAAATAAATAAATTTACAATAAACCCTAGTATGTTTAAATTTCAATTGTCCTTTGTATTAAATTAGTCATACGGTATGCAATAATACTTGAAGATTTATTTTGAAATTTTGTTATAAAATTTTAACTTAGTATTTTGCATATATGCTAAACAGCATGAATGAGTTATAGCCCTTCAGAATCTCAATCTTTACCCGGTGAAAGTAGAAGTTTCTAAAGACTTTACTGGTTACATACCCGAGGTAGAAGAACCTATGGAATTCCACGCTCCACCTTTGGAGAAACCAAAGCCTAAGAAAAGGAGAAGATTAGTAGGTTGGAGGCGTGTACGCAGAAGGAAACCAGCAACTAGAAAGGTTCCCAAAATAGAGAATCCTATAGAGAAAGGAAAAGGAATTGCTATGGGGGAAGATTCTAGGCAAGTAGGGATGGAAATTGGGGAAAGCTCCAAGCAAACCCAGGAAATGACATTGCAGGAAGAGCTAGATTTCATACTGGAAAGTTGTGATACTATTAATCCTATTAACGAAAATGTTTTTACTTATCCTGTCGAAACCCAACTTCCAATAAATTTGGAACCAGCTATTCCAGACCCTCTAATCCACACCCAACCTCTAGGAATGGACGAGTGGTGGACTAATGATTGGCAGTTTCAAAACCTCCTTAATAACCCTTATACTTTTCTCCCTCAATTTGACCCAGAACCTATACCAAACCCGCCAATGAGCAATGAAAACTTAGCTGAACTCCGTCATTTTGGCGAACAGCTGGTGGATGCAGGGAATAGGATCAGGGAAGTGGGAGAACAGATCTCCTGGAAGTACCACCAAAGGGAACGTCGTTACTGAAGTGCTAAATGACGAGGGTGGTGGTGAAACTGTGATTATATAATAGTAATAATAAATGAGTCTGTAAAATAACCTACAAATAAAATCCTTGTAAGATAACGGTGTGTAATGATGCATAATATATAAAAAATGGGAATCGACAAATCGATAATTTTGGATATATATATATATATATATGTGTGTGCATTGTGAAATTTGTATGATTGTTTTGTATAAATTGTTATTTATTCGATACTAATAAATTATATATCTTAATTGTCAGATGGAAAATGCTAATAATGAACCAGTAAACGAGGTTAACCAATCTGAGCAACACCCGGAGGATCAATTTATGACTAGGCAAGATATAGAAAATATCGTTGCTCAAGGAATAGCCAATGCTATTCCAGCAATCCTTGCTGCTGCTCAAAAACCTGTTGAACCTCAACAAATCATACCTAGCAAACGTATTTCTGAAGATAACTTCAGTAATAGCGTAAACGGAGGCGGTAATCATACCAATAACAATAATGATCCACGACAGGCCCCGCTCCCTAAGAAAATGAAAGCTGCAACGCCTGGTTGCACTTAGAAAGAATTTCTTGCTTGTAAACCAGTTGAATTTGCAGGAAATGAAGGAGTGACTGCGGCACTGCGTTGGTTAGAGAAAACCGAGGCAGTGATTATAATAAGTAAATGTGCCGAAAACGATAAAGTAATGTACGCGTCGAATCTTTTCAAAGAAGGGGCGCTAGAATGGTGGAATACAGTACTTCAAGCCAAAGGAAGAAGTGTGGCTTATGCCATAAATTGGGAAGAATTTAAAAGTCTGATAGAAAGAAAATTTTGTCCCGAATATGAAAAGGAACAAATGACGAATAAATTTCTGAACCACCGGATGGTGAACGTAGACTGTCGAGGGTATACTTCGACATTCTTCGAATATGCGAGAGTAGTACCAACCCTGGCTTCGCCAGAGCTGGTGCTCATTTCTCGTTATATTTGGGGATTGATTGGCGAAATCCGTAATATCGTTAAAGCTGCGAGACCTCGCACTATTGACGATGCGGTAGAATTAGCTAACACCCTAACTGGCTCGGAAAATTACCCAAGGATTTCGTGTGGGTAATAATAGCAACTTCAAAAAAAGAGGAACAGTGCAATCCTCAATTCCTCCGTTCTGCAGGAATTGCAAAAAGAAACATTATGGAAGATGCAATATAACCTGCAACTTTTGCAAAGTTGTAGGACATCGGGAAGAAGATTGTAGAAAGAAAACAAGGGTCTGCTATAACTGTGGAGAAATAGGAGATTTCAAACCAGAATGCCCCAAATTGGTTAAACCCACAGACAATAAAGCCAAGACGGCCAACGGAGCTACTAAGAAGAATGTTCGAGCCTTCCAGTTAACTACTCGGGAGGCAGAACTCATTCCAGACGTGATAGCTGGTACGTTCCTAGTTCACAACATTTACGCGAAAGTATTATTTGACTCTGGTGCAAACCAAAGTTTTATCAATACTTCATTCTGCCAAGCTCTTAATTTACCTTTGACCAACCTTAGGAAAAAATTTTCAGTCGAAACGGCAGATGGGAATTCAGTTAAAATAGATAAGGTTTTGCCAAATGTAGAAATAGAACTTTCAGGTCATAAATTTACTGCAAACCTGTTACCTATGAAATTAGCCGAATTCGATGTTGTGTTAGGAATGGATTGGTTAGTAGCCAACCATGCTCGAATCCTTTGTGATACGAACTCTATAGAAATTCGTGCACACACTGGAGAAGTAATTATGATTTCAGGAGATAAACCATGTAAACCCATGAAGTTCATTTCAGTAATGAAAATTGCTAGTTATGAACGAAAGCAAGGAATAGTGTATATGATTTCGGTGATCATTAGCACTAAAAATAAGGAACTTAAGGAGATTCCCGTAGTCTCAGAATACCCAGATGTATTCCCAGAAGAACTACCTGGATTACCACCAGATAGGGAAGTAGAATTTAGGATTCATTTAAATCCTGGAACTACACCGATAGCCAAAGCACCTTATCAGTTAGCACCCACCGAAATGCTAGAATTGAAAAAGCAATTAGATGAATTACTAAATAAAGGATTCATACAACCTAGTTCATCCCCCTGGGGAGCACCAGTGCTGTTCATGAAGAAAAAGGACGGTTCGATGCGAATGTGTATCGATTATAGGGAATTAAATAAGGTTACAATTAAGAATCGATACCCATTACCTAGGATTGATGATCTGTTCGATCAACTTCAAGAAGCTATATACTTTTCTAAGATAGATTTACGCTCCGGATATCATCAATTGAAGGTACAATAAGAAGACATACCTAAAACTGCTTTCAGAACTAGGTATGGTCATTACGAGTTTACAGTCATGCCCTTCGGACTAACGAATGCACCTCCAGCATTCATGGACATGATGAATCGAATCTGTAAACCGTACTTGGATAAATTTGTAATTGTCTTCATCGACGATATACTTATTTATTCCAAGAATCAGGAAGAGCACTGTCAGCACTTGTATGCACTCTTAACTTTGTTAAGAAAGGAAAAGCATTATGCCAAATTCTCGAAATGCGAATTTTGGCTACAGGAAGTGCAATTTTTAGGACACATGGTGAATCATGAAGGTATTCATGTAGATCTTGCTAAGATAGAAGCAGTTACCAAATGGAAGGTTCCTGTCACACCCCTTTCTGCGGCGGAAGCACGAGGTGTGATCATGAAAGGTTCTCATTGCATACGAAAGGTAAACATACTACATGCTCATAAAATAACTTCAAAATGCCAAACATTACATAACCGAAAACATGGTTTAAGTGTTTACATCACAAGACAACATTTTGTCTGATAAGTTTACAACTTTATTCAAAGATAAACAAAAGCGACATCCAAGAGCATGAGTAAAACCGCGCGCACATCCACTAGTTACCTGAAATACATGTGAGTTTTGGAAAAACGTCAACATAATGCTGGTGTGAATTTATGCAATTTTTGTATTTCACGTTTGTATACTTTGTATGAAAACAAAATTTGTATCTTGTATAAGTCAAGTCTTTTATGTACACCACGTACTCATGTATAAATCAAGTATTCTTGTATAAATCAAGTATTTCTGTATGTATCAAGTGTTAATGGGTTGCAAAGCCATTAACATGTGACATGACATAGGAAGTCACCAAACCATAGGCATTTTTCTAGTAGTCGATTCACGACTGGGACACAAAAACACTACTCGGTACTAGTTGTCACCAAGAGTGGGGCTGCCCTGAAACCCATTAGATCTAACCTTTTGTTCTGCGGTCTTAGTATGTACACGATTAATGGTGCTTATGGTACCCTATTCGTGACACGAATTCTTGTATCATTTCTTGTATCATTTCTCAAAACGCATCATACTTGGTACTAGTTATCACCAAGAGTGCTTCTTGTTTTCTATCATACCATTTGTAAATATTGTCGTATTTGTAACATGTATTTCACCCCCGAAGTTATAAAACTGAAAACAGTTAAAAGAAAAAGGGGGAGCATAAACTCACAACTTTGCGTTCCTTGCGTCGTAAACTTCACCGGATTTGCTTAATTAACGTCGTGACCTATACGTGTTTTCTTAACGTTAGTCACTAGACTTGTATCGTACAAGTACAAGTCACTGTCTTTTATGTATGTTTTCTTGTGTTAAAAATAATTCATATTTTTAACTAAGTGTCTTACTTATATTATTTTCTCAAAAATAAATATAAGTTTCTTGTATTTTGCACTTTGCACCCGAGTTATGTATCTTGTATGTTGTATGTGTATTTTTGTTACCAAAAATTATGACGAGGTTTGTATTCGAAAATCATAGTTTAGAAAACACTAGCAAACATTTGTCTACAAAATATTCACTAAGTGTTAGGATTTTCAGAAAATTCGCCATAGTCTCCTTTGTAAATGGAGGTGTCCATGCTAAGTAGCATATCATTTTCTTTAACATATAACACGTTAGATCGTTCTCAAATAATCAACCCGACATTCTGACATGCAAGATACTACTTTTGTCGTTTCAGTTTTAATATATAAAACTGGACTGTTTTCGGACATTTTAATAAAATGGTTAACTTATTCCAATAATTCCCAAATTTTTACAGAATGTCTTATACGAATCAAATATTTTTGTGTAAAAATATCGGGGTCCAGTTCATTATCAGTATTTTATAGAAAATCATTTACCAAACTGCGATCAGATTTGTTACTTTCTGACCGCTGCCTACGGAATAATTCGTTTAAAATTCATCGTAAGTTCGATTTATGAAATTCCAGTGGGAGAATTACTACGATAACAGTGGTCATCTACAGTACAATTTTCATGAGTTGATTCAATATGGGTTTCAAGTTATGACTAACAATATATCACCCATTTACTGCAGTAAAAACTCTGCTTTAGCTGCTGTTACAGAACGGGTCTTTAAAAATAGTAAACGACCTCAAAAAAATATGATTCCAGTGCCATTTGCTTCGTTTTTCGAAATACATATTTTAGGCTTCAGAAATTCTGTTTTTCGATTAATTATGGTCTGTTTACAGCCCTTTGAAGTTGGCTGAAAATGCAAGTCAACATGTTTCTTCATAGTTTAAATGTTACTAAATCGTATCAACCAATGTCCGAACAACGGGTTTATCAAGAAACCAACGATCAAATATCAAGCATGATTTAACCCAACCCTCATCCAACAAGATTTCATCTTCATATAATCCTTTATGTTCAAGTTTCATGTAAAGTTTCATATTCATCATCTTAGTGTTCTTGTTCTTGTGATTTAAACATGATCATCATACTACATATTTTAACTAAGAAACAAGATGAAGCAAGGTGTAACAAGACTTACTACTAGCTCAAGGCTAGGGTAGGATCTAGTGATGAAGATGATGAGAAAAATATGAAGAAACAAGTAAGAACAAGGCTCTTTTGAATGCTCCTCAACTTGCAACCTCCATGGATCACCTTCAAGGCTTAAATGGAATTTGAAACTTGGATGAAGATGGTGTGAAAATGGTGGTGATGGTTTCGGTTTGGGGTGACCAAAAATGAGAGAGGGAGTGGGGAATGAGAGAGGTGAAAGATTGAGGAATGATGAGATAATCTAGAGACCATGCTTTTATAAACACTTCATATATTTTGGTCATCCATACAAGTATACAATCAATTAAAATAATAAGATTAAATCTTGAGCAAGATTATGAGATCATGGTGGATGATTTGTGGGTCCACCTATGGACCGAAAATCGGTTTAGGGGGGGTGTTATGTAAATTTGTGACCAAAATGTAATGGCTAGTTAGAAAACAAGTAACTTGATCATAAGTGTTAGTTATAAGGTTTTTAATGGGTGTTATGGCAAACGGGAATCATGAATAGCCAAAAATAATTAAATAATGTGTTTGGAAAAAATTTTGTGTCCCGGGTAATGTCCGGTTGTTCGGTTAAATACTGGTTCGTTAAGTGCTAAGTTGCACCGTTTAGTGTCCTTTTGTAACCCTTTTAATTCCCAACACTTAGGGAAATATTATGGGCGATAAAACGTAAATTCTGCATGGTATTTTATTGGTTAAAAGCTGGTTATAGCTGAATTTAATAAAATTCTGCACATAAAGTGCGTTTCGGGTGCTTTTTAGTGCGTATTTTAGCTTCCGTAAAGTCTATATGTTAACCCTTGTATATACTTCTTGGGTTTTAATGTATTCTTGACGTTGGACCTACACCTAGGCCTCAGTTCTAATGTCTGACTGCTTTCTGCAGTTCTGTTGACACGATGTGTCTTACCGGTGAGTTTACTAGTATTTTTGACGCAACGCTCTAGTTAATGCATAAAGCAATATTTTGTAGTAATAAACGTGCATGAATTCACTTGTATAGTATGTAATCAGACAATGTTGACGTTTAAGCACATATTTGCAGTCATTAAATAATGATTAAAGTGTACGGAAATTACCGGTTTGGTGCCAATTGTCACAGTCTCCCCCCGTTAAAAGAATTTTGTCCCGAAATTCAGGCTGAGCTAACTCTCGCAGGAGTCTTCTTGAACAGGTGGGGATACTTTTCTTTGAACTGGTCTTCACGTTCCCACGTGTACTCGGGTCCGTGCTTAGAGTTCCAACGTACTTTGACAAGTTTAACAGTGCTCCTCCTGGTCTTGTTGACTTTCCAGTCGGTAACCTCAACGGGTTGTTCTGTAAATCGGAGGGCGTCATCAATATGTATTTCATCCGCATGGATGATCACGTCTTCTTGTGTTGGACTCTTCTTGAGGTTGGATACATGAAACGTATCATGTACTCCATTAATTTCTTCCGGTAATTCCAATTTGTATGCGACGGTACCAATTCTTTCCAAAATCTTGAATGGTCTGATGTATCGGGGATTCAGCTTCCCACATTTTCAAAATCTGACTACGCCCTTCCAAGGTGAGACTTTTAACAGCACTTTGTCTCCCACCTCGAATTCTAATGGCTTTCGTCTTTGATCAGCGTAGCTCTTTTGTCGATCTCGAGCCGCCTTAATGCGCTCTCGGATTTGCGTAATCTTGTCGGTTGTCTCTTGTACCAGATCAGGACCAACCATACGTTTATCTCCAGCGTCTGCCCAACATAAGGGCGATCGGCACTTGCGGCCATATAGAGCTTCGAACGGTGCGGCTTTTATACTCGTATGATAACTGTTATTGTAGGAAAACTCAACTAAAGGTAGATGAGTATCCCAGCTGCCGCCTAGATCCATGACACATGCGCGAAGCATATCTTCTAATGTTTGTATAGTCTGTTCGCTCTGGCCGTCTGTTTGTGGATGGAATGTCGTGCTTAGATCTAGCTGAGATCCAAAGGCTTCCTAAAAGGATTGCCAGATTCTTGAGATAAAGCGTCCATCTCTGTCTGAAATAATAGAGATAGGCACTCCATGACGTGCCACAATTTCTTTTAAGTATATCTCAGCAAGTTTTCCTGTGCTGTCTTTTTCTCGGATCGGTAGGAAGTGCGCAGACTTTGTTAACCGATCAACTATCACCCATATCATATCGTGCCCTATAGGGGTCCTGGGTAATTTCGTTATGAAGTCCATCGAGATTTGCTCCCATTTCCACATGGGTATCTCTGGTTGTTGTAGTAGGCCGGATGGTTTCTGATATTCAGCCTTAACCTTAGCACAGGTTAGGCATTTTCCAACATAAACAGCAACATCGCTCTTGAGTCTCGGTCACCGATAGTATTCTTTTAAGTCTTGATACATCTTGTCCGATCCCGGATGGATCGAGTATCTCGATTTGTGCGCTTCATTAAGGATGACTTCTCGTATGCCACCATAGAGCGGAACCCAAATACGCTTCTTAAAGTATAAGGCTCCCTCTTCATTTGGCACCATATATTTCAATGCACCCCGGTGGTATTCAGCTTTACGGTTTTCTTCCTTAAGAGCTTCTTGTTGTGCGTCACGAATACGTGCAGTGAGGTTCGTTCGAAAAGTCATTTCTAACGCTCGAACCCTTAAGATCTTAACCCTTTCTTTTCGACTTAGCGCGTCTGCTACAACGTTTGCTTTTCCAGGATGGTACTTAATCTCACAGTCATAATCGTTCAGCAACTCGACCCAACGTCGTTGACGCATATTTAATTCCTTCTGATCAAATATGTGTTGTAGGCTTTTGTGATCTGTGAAGATTGTACATCGAGTACCATATAAATAATGTCGCCAAATCTTCAAGGCGAATACCACCGCACCAAGTTCCAAGTCGTGAGTGGCATAGTTTCTTTTGTGAACCTTTAATTGTCTTGAAGCATAAGCGATGACTTTTTGGTGTTGCATGAGCACGTAACCCAAACCTTGTCGTGAAGCGTCGCAGTATACCACGAAGTCTTCAGTGCCTTTGGGTAAGGATAGTATTGGTGCATCGCATAGCTTGTTTTTGAGCAGTTGGAAGGCTTCTTCCTGCTTGTCACCCCGGTCGTACTTCTTGTCTTTCTGCGTAAGGGTAGTTAGCGGTTGAGCTATCTTTGAGAAATTCTCTATAAACCGTCAGTAATAGCCCGCTAAGCCCAAAAATTGTCAAACTTCAGTTGGGGTTTTGGGAGCTTCCCAATTCTTTATTGCTTCAATCTTGGATGGGTCTACATGAATGCCCTTCTCGTTCACTACGTGACCCAGAAATTGTACTTCGCGAATCCAAAATTCGCATTTTGAGAACTTTGCATAAAGATTCTCCTTCTTCAGTAGTTCCAAGATGGTTCTGAGGTGTTGCTCATGTTCTTCTTTCGTTCGTGAGTAAATCAGGATATCATCGATAAATACAATCACGAATTTATCGAGATATGGTTTGCATACGCGGTTCATTAGATCCATAAAGACCGCTGGTGCGTTCGTCAGTCCGAATGGCATCACAAGAAACTCGTAGTGCCCATAACGCGTTCGGAATGCAATCTTTGGTAAGCTTTCTTCTTGTATCCTTAACTGATGGTATCCAGATCGAAGGTCGATCTTGGAATAGTAGCTTGATCCTTGTAACTGATCAAATAAGTCATCAATCCTAGGTAGAGGGTACTGATTCTTGATTGTGAGCTTGTTCAGTTCTCTGTAATTGATACACATCCGCAGTGTCCCATCCTTCTTCTTCACGAATAATACTGGAGCTCCCCAGGGTGAGAAGCTTGGCCTAATGAATCCTTTATCCAACAACTCCTGAACTTGTGTAGATAATTCTTGCATTTCGGATGGTGCAAGTCGATAGGGTGCCTTGGCTACAGGAGCGGCTCCTGGAACCAAGTCTATACGGAATTCGACTTGTCGTTGTGGAGGTAGTCCTGGCAGATCTTCGGGAAAAACATCAGAGAATTCCTTCACCACAGGAATGTCTTCGATTTTCAGCTCCTCAGCCTTCTTGTCTACAACATGCGCTAGGAAAGCCACACATCCTTTCCTTAAGAATTTATGTGCCTTCATACAACTGATGATTCGTAGAGGCGCGTCTCGCTTTTCTCCATGCACAATGAGAGTTTCATCATTTGCTAAAGGGATGCGAATGATTTTCTCATGACAAATAACTTCAGCTTTGTTCTTGGACAACCAGTCCATTCCGACCACCACATCGAAGCTACCCAATTGAATAGGTAAAAGGTCGATGCTAAATCTTCGTTCACCAAGTTCCAATGTGCAACCTCTAACAACTTCGCCCGACTCGACAAGTTTACCATTGGCTAGTTCTATGGAATAAGGAATATCTAATCTACTCGATTCTATTCCAAGCATGCATTTAAATTCCACAGACATGAAGCTATAATCGGCACCAGTGTCAAATAATATGGATGCAAAGTGATTGTTAATGAGAAACGTACCGGTGACCACATTAGGGTCCTCGCATGCATTCTTTGCTCCAATCACAAATGCTCGAGCCTGAGCATTGTTTCCCTTTGGGCAGTCTTTCATGAAATGATCATTGCTTCCACAACTGAAGCATCCTTGGTTTCGCCCGTTCCCGTTACCATTCCTGTTACCGTCGCAATTTCCATTTCCACCATCGTTCCTATTACCAGCACCATTGCGGTTTCCATTCCCGTTCCTATTTCCTTTACCCCAACAGTCCTCCGTGCGGTGACCCAGTTTTCCACACTTGTCGCACTTTGGGATGCGACAGACTCCTTCGTGGTGACGCTTGCACCGATTGCATTTGGGATGAGTGCCCATGTATCCCTTAGCTGGAGGGTCATTCATGGCTGCAAGAGAACTCGCCCCTTGAGACGGGTTGGTGTCACGCTTCTTGTTGGAACCCTTATTGTTACGAGTTGCTTGGTTCAGGTTTGCATGTTTCCTTTTCTTGTCGCCGGACGACTCAGCATGCGTCTCGGTCTCTTCTGTTGGGTTCAGTGATAGCTTCTTCATACGAACACAATCTTCAGTAAGGCTGACAGCCAGAGTTACAGCCTCAATGATTGTTTGAGGTTTGGCCGAAGTTACCATGCCGCGAAATTCTGGGACCAGTCCCCAAATGTAGTGTTCAACGCGCTTAAATTCGGGAGTCACCATGTAGGGAAGTACTCTAGACAGATCGTGGAACCTTCGAGTATACCCATTAATGTCAGCACCTTCCATGGTCAAGTGCCAGAACTCCGTTTCCAGTCTTTGGAGTTCAGCACGAGAGCAATACTTCTCTCTCATTCTTTCCTTCAGTTCCTCCCAAGTTAGGCCATAAGCGGCATCATCGCCAAAAGTTTGGACTTGCAAGTTCCACCAAGTCAGAGCTTCATCGACAAACAACCCAGTAGCAAAAGTGACTTGCTGATCCGCGGTACACTTGCTCATACGGATAGTGGCTTCAGTTTTCTCAGTCCAGCGTACAAACGCTACTGCACCTCCTGTGCCGTCATAGTTCATTGGTTTGCAGTCGAGAAACTGCTTGAAGGTGCAGCCCTGAACTGCGTTTCCGCCAGATGAATCTCCATTTCCGTTACGCCTGGCATTGCTTGGTCCTCCACTGTCTGCAGTACGGGTTGCCTCGTAGTGGGCGATAGCTGCGGAGATTCTTTCCTCCAGTAGAGCGTTCAGCTCTTCAGCAGTCTTTGGCAGTGGGGGAGGAGGAGGTTGATCACGAGCGTTGACAACTTTTCTTGGTGCCATGTTCTGACAGAACATAACACAATAGGGTTAGCCATTTGTTTGATATCGTCTTACTAGACAGTAGTAGTATATATACACATGCATATACCACATAAGTGACATCAAACAATTATTACTCTAGCAGAGTATTTAATAGGCTGGTGTTCATGTTTGACCTTTCCTTGTACTGAGGGAATCTATACGTGATAAGACTTGCTGTGATTTCTGTGCACTGAATTCCATAATTATGTATGCATCCATAATTACATAACTCCTTGCACAGTCCGCATAGTTCGTTTCATCCTCGTATCTCTACCTTCAGATAGGTCATCATTTTCAGGTAAAGTCATGTATACTAGTGGTATCTATCTTCTAGTATAAGTATATGCTAATTATCACACATAATTGCAAGTAATTTCTCAGTTAAAGCCAAGTGCTATGTCTGTGCACTCTAAGCCTCGTAGTGTCTTTTCTTGACTCATGTAATCAATTTCAGGTAGTGGATGTCGCGGGAAGTTTTATGCAATGAAAACTCTTTGAAAAATTGTTTTCGTGAATGGATCCTAGAGATTGTAGACTAAACTCGAGAAGGAATCCTGGTTCACTACAATCGCAGCTCTAATACCAATCTGTCACACCCCTTTCTGCGGCGGAAGCACGAGGTGTGATCATGAAAGGTTCTCATTGCATACGAAAGGTAAACATACTACATGCTCATAAAATAACTTCAAAATGCCAAACATTACATAACCGAAAACATGGTTTAAGTGTTTACATCACAAGACAGCATTTTATCTGATAAGTTTACAACTTTATTCAAAGATAAACAAAAGCTACATCCAAGAGCATGAGTAAAACCGCGCGCACATCCACTAGTTACCTGAAATACATGTGAGTTTTGTAAAAACGTCAACATAATGCTGGTGTGAATTCATGCAATTTTTGTATTTCACGTTTGTATACTTTGTATGAAAACAAAATTTGTATCTTGTATAAGTCAAGTCTTTTGTGTACACCACGTACTCATGTATAAATCAAGTATTCTTGTATAAATCAAGGATTTCTGTATGTATCAAGTGTTAATGGTTGCAAAGCCATTAACATGTGACACGACATAGGAAGTCACCAAACCATAGGCATTTTATTAGTAGTCGATTCACGACTGAGACACAAAAACACTACTCGGTACTAGTTGTCACAAAGAGTGGGGCTGCCCTGAAACCCATTTGATCTAACCTTTTTGTTCTGCGGTCTTAGTATGTACACGATTAATGGTGCTTATGGTACCTTATTCGTGACACGAATTCTCGTATCATTTCTTGTATCATTTCTCAAAACGCATCATACTTGGTACTAGTTATCACCAAGAGTGCTTCTTGTTTTGTATCATACCATTTGTAAATATTGTCGTATTTGTAACATGTATTTCACCCCTGAAGTTATAAAACTGAAAACAGTTAAAAGAAAAAGGGGGGAGCATGAACTCACAACTTTGCGTTCCTTGCGTCGTAAACTTCACCGGATTTGCTTAATTAACGTCGTGACCTATACGTGTTTTCTTAACGTTAGTCACTAGACTTGTATCGTACAAGTACAAGTCACTGTCTTTTATGTATGTTTTCTTGTGTTAAAAATAATTCATATTTTTAACTAATTGTTTTACTTATATTATTTTCTCAAAAATAAATATAAGTTTCTTGTATTTTGCACTTTGCACCCGAGTTATGTATCTTGTATGTTGTATGTGTATTTTTGTTACCAAAAATTATGGCGAGGTTTGTATTCGAAAATCATAGTTTAGAACACACTAGCAAACATTTCTCTAGAAAATATTCACTAAGTGTTAGGATTTTCAGAAAATTCGCCATAGTCTCCTTTGTAAATGGAGGTGTCCATGCTAAGTAGCATATCATTTTTTTAACATATAACACGTTAGATTGTTCTCAAATAATCAACCCGACATTCTGACATGCAAGATACTACTTTTGTCGTTTCAGTTTTAATATATAAAACTGGACTGTTTTCGGACATTTTAATAAAATGGTTAACCTATTCCAATAATTCCCAATTTTTTACAGAATGTCTTATACGAATCAAATACTATTATGTAAAAATATTGAGGTCCAGTTCATTATCAGTATTTTATAGAAAATCATTTACCGAACTGCGATCAGATTTGTTACTTTCTGACCGCAGCCTACGGAATAATTCGTTTAAAATTCATCATAAGTTCGATTTACGAAATTCCATTGGGAGAATTACTACGATAACAGTGGTCATCTACAGCACAATTTTCATGAGCTGATTCAATATGGGTTTCAAGTTATGACTAACAACATATCACCCATTTACTGCAGTAAAAACTCTGCTTTAGCTGCTGTTACAGAACGGGTCTTTAAATACATATTTTAGGTTTTTCGAAAAAAATAAACGACCTCAAAAAAATATGATTCCAGTGCCATTTGCTTCGTTTTTCGAAAATACATATTTTAGGTTTTAGAAATTCTGTTTTTCGATTTATTATGATCTGTTTACAGCCCTTTGAAGTTGGCTGAAAATGCAAGTCAGTATGTTTCTTCATAGTTTAAATGTTACTGAATCGTATCAACCAATGTCCGAACAACGGGTTTATCAAGAAACCAACGATCAAATATCAAGCATGATTTAACCCAACCCTCATCCAACAAGATTTCATCTTCATATAATCCTTTATGTTCAAGTTTCATGTAAAGTTTCATATTCATCATCTTAGTGTTCTTGTTCTTGTGATTTAAACATGATCATCATACTACATATTTTAACTAAGAAACAAGATGAAGCAAGGTGTAACAAGACTTACTACTAGCACAAGGCTAGGGTAGGATCTAGTGATGAAGATGATGAGAAAAAGATGAAGAAACAAGTAAGAACAAGGCTCTTTTGAATGCTCCTCAACTTGCAACCTCCATGGATCACCTTCAAGGCTTAAATGGAACTTGAAACTTGGATGAAGATGGTGTGAAAATGGTGGTGATGGTTTCGGTTTGGGGTGACCGAAAATGAGAGAGAGAGAGTGAGGAATGAGAGAGGTGAAAGATTGAGGAATGGTGAGATAATCTAGAGACCATGCTTTTATAAACACTTCATATAGGGTAAATTACACTTTTCGTCCTTTATGTTTGTATTGGATTGCAACGGATAACCTTTAACTTCAATAATTACAGTCACAATCCTTTATTTGCAAAAGCCGTTACACCTACGTCCTTTAGCACTAACCAGATTAAAATTTTCAGTTAAGTTTATTCATTAAGGGTATTTTGGTCAACTCATGCTTTTATTTAAATGTTTAATAGATAAAACAAAAAAAATGCATACACTATTCATCTTCCTCAATTTTTTAACTCTAAAACCCTAACCACTGATCTTATAAAACTTCAACATCGATCATGATAACATTACTAGACACAGATCAAGTCAAACGATCGTTAATAGTGTCTAAGCATGCATGTTCAACATTTCCACAAATTTAAATGCCTCATTAACAAATCCTCACTTTACAAATCGATATCACACAGATCTTCCAAAAATTCAACATCGATTAAAATAAAACTAACAAATACACATTTACATCTACCAACTTTTGACTCCAAAAGTCAAACCAGCAAAAATCCCCAAATTTACCGATCATCACACAACTCAAAATCCATACATAAACACAAAACAAAACCAGATTTCTACATTGACTAAAAAATGCAACCAAACAGATCAAACATCACAAACAAATTCTAAAGTAAAACGAACAACCATACACAGACGATCGTCTATCAAATTACGATTGAATAATCATAAACATCTACAATTATATAGGTAACAACAGATCGGTTCAAAAATGAGAACAAATGTGTGGCTGAGGGAGACGACCACGGTATGGCGGTCGTCTGCGGAACAGGGGGGAACAAGTTTTTGTTCAAAAATGAGAACAAATGTGTGCCTGAGGGTGACAAGCCACGGAGATGAAGCAAAATGGTTGAGGAAGACGATGTTGATGTGTTTAGGACCTGATTTTCTGTTTGAATGTTGCAGGTTGTGGTAGAACCCTAATTTAGAATTGGGGGTTAAAAAGAGGGGTTTTATAGGCTGGGTGATATGGTAGGTTGATGGACATAAATGCCCTCACGTGATAATCAAATGATCAGAGTTAACTTAAAATTTTAACTTAGTTAGTACTAAAGGACAAAAGGTGTAATAAGTTTTCTAAATAAAGGACTGTGACTGTAATTATTGAAGTTAAAGCCTATTCACTGCAATTCGATACAAACATAAAGGACGAAAAATGTAATTTACCCCTTCATATATTTTGGTCATCCATACAAGTAAACAATCTATTAAAATAATAAGATTAAATCTTGAGCAAGATTATGAGATCATGGTAGATGATTTGTGGGTCCACATATGGACCGAAAATCGATTTAGGGGGGTGTTATGTAAATTTGTGACCAAAATGTAATGGCTAGTTAGAAAACAAGTAACTTGATCATAAGTGTTAGTTATAAGGTTTTTAATGGGTGTTATGGCAAACGGGAATCATGACTAGCCAAAAATAATTAAATAATGTGTTTGGCAAAAATTTTGTGTCCCGGGTAATGTCAGGTTGTTCGGTTAAATACTGGTTCGTTAAGTGCTAAGTTGCACCGTTTAGTGTCCTTTTGTAACCCTTTTAATTCCCAACACTTAGGGAAATATTCTGGGCGATAAAACGTAAATTCTGCAAGGTATTTTATTGTTTAAAAGCTGGTTATAGCTGAATTTAATAAAATTCTGCACTTAAAGTGCGTTTCGGGTGCTTTTTAGTGCGTATTTTAGCTTCCGTAAAGTCTATATGTTAACCCTTGTATATACTTCTTGGGTTTTAATGTATTCTTGACGTTGGACCTACACCTAGGCCTCAGTTCTAATGTCTGACTGCTTTCCGTAGTTCTGTTGACACAATGTGTCTTACCGGTGAGTTTACTAGTATTTTTTACGCAACTCTCTAGTTAACGCATAAAGCAATATTTTGTAGTAATAAACGTGCATGAATTCACTTGTATAGTATGTAATCAGAAAATGTTGACGTTTAAGCACATATTTGCAGTCATTAAATAATGATTAAAGTGTACGGAAATTACCGGTTTGGTGCCCGTTGTCACAGTTCCACAAACAGCTATGGAAATTAGAAGCTTTTTAGGATTAGCTGGATATTATAGACGATTTATTAAGGATTTTTCTAAGATAGCTGTACCATTAACTAAGCTAACCTGTAAATCAGTTAAGTTTGAATGGGGACCTAGGCAAGAAGAGGCTTTTAAGATTTTAAAGCAAAAGTTAACAAATGCCCCAATCTTAGCTTTACCAGAAGGAACTGAAGATTTTGAAGTATACTGTGATGCTTCAAAACTAGGATTAGGATGTGTGCTAATGCAACGCAGGAAAGTAATTGCGTATGCATCAAGGCAATTGAAAAAGCACGAGGAGAACTATACAACTCATGATTTAGAGTTAGGAGCCATAATTTTTGCCCTTAAAATTTGGAGACATTATCTGTATGGAAGTAAGTTTACTATCTATACGGATCATAAAAGTTTAAGGTACATATTTGGGAAAAAAGAATTAAACATGAGGCAAAGGAGATGGATGGAAATCCTAAGTGACTACGACTGTGATATTCAGTATCACGAAGGAAAGGCAAATGTAGTTGTAGATGCCTTAAGTCGTAAGTATCATGAGAAACAACGACGGGTTCATGCTCTTAGATTAAATCTACAGTTAGATTTAATGGAACAACTAAAGAATGTTCAAGAAACAGCAATTAAGGACGATGCTGAAGGAATGAAAGGATGAATAAAGGAATTAGAGCAAGGAAATGATGGAATTTGGAGATTCCATAAGAAAAGAATTTGGGTACCTAAACAAGGAGAATTAAGAGATAAAATTTTAGAAGAAGCTCATAAATCTAGGTATACCATGCATCCTGGTAACAATAAAATGTACCAAGATTTAAGAAATAATTTCTGGTGGATAGGGATGAAAAAGGATATAGCTAGATATGTTTCTAAGTGCCTTACTTGTTCACAAGTTAAAGCAGAACACCAGAAACCTTCAGGTCTATTACAACAGTTAGAAATGCCTGTATGGAAATGGGAGCTAATAACAATGGACTTTGTTACAAAGTTACCCAAAACTAGAAAAGGTAATGATGCGATTTGGGTAATTGTGGATCGATTAACCAAGTCAGCTCATTTTCTACCCATGAAGGAAACCTTTAGCATGGAAAGGTTAGCCAAGTTGTATGTAGACGAAGTAGTATCCTTACATGGAGTTCCACTCTCTATTGTATCGGATAGGGATAGTCGTTTCACTTCCCATTTCTGGACAAGTTTCCAGGAAGCAATGGGAACCCGACTAAATTTAAGCACGGCCTATCATCCTCAAACAGACGAACAAAGTGAAAGGGTGATACAAACCCTGGAAGACATGCTCCGAGCATGTGTGATAGATTTTGGTGGAAACTGGGACGATCATCTACCTTTAATTGAATTCTCCTATAATAATAGTTATCATACAAGCATCGAAGCTGCCCCATTCGAAGCACTGTATGGAAGAAAGTGTAGAACTCCAGTTTGCTGGGCAGAAATAGGAGAAAGTCAATTATCAGGTCCGGAAATTGTACAAGAAACTACCGACAAGATTACTCAAATCAAGGAAAGACTAAAGACGGCTCGAGATCTCCAACAAAGTTATGCAGATAATAGACGCAAGCCGTTAGAATTCCAAGTCAGAGATAAAGTACTATTAAAAGTATCTCCTTGGAAAGGAGTAGTACGATTCGGTAAGAAAGGAAAGCTAAGTCCAAGATATATAGGACCATTTCCAATCATCCAACGAATAGGACCAGTTGCTTATCGGTTACAACTACCAGAAGAGTTAGCTGGAATACATGATGTATTTCATGTATCCAATCTCAAGAAATGTCTATCTGATGAATCTCTGGTAATATCTCTTCAAGATGTAGAGATAAATAAGAAGCTAAAGTTTGTTGAGAAGCCATTACATATAGAAGACAGAAAGATCAAATTTCTCAAGCACAAGCGGTTAGTGCTGGTCAAAGTCAAATGGGATTCAAAGAGAAGACCTGAGTACACTTGGGAGCTGGAATCAGAGATGAAACGAAAATATCCTCACTTATTTCAGTGAATCTTGAGGACGAGATTTTAAATAAGGTAGGGAGAATGTAAGGACTCTCAAAAATGTCCCAATTTTACCCGTAAGTAAAAACCCGGACCCCTGAAACCCTAATCCATATCAAAAATCAAGAAAACAAGAAATTTGGGTTTCAGGCGGGCCGCGTAAGACTTAAAGGAAGCTTACGCGGGCCACGTCAATGTATGGTTGACCGGATAAGTGTTCCGGATCCACGTTTCATCTACGTGGCACACCTACTGGTGACCAATCAAGCCTACGCATAGAATAGGTGGTTAGGCGGGCCACGTAAAGGTTGAACCAAGGTTTACGCGGGCCGCGTGAACCTTAAATTTCAGCTATAAATAGCCTAGCTCAGGGGCTTTCATTCTGTGTCGACGAAAACTTTCAAAAACGAAGTTATCATACTCTGAAGTCGAAATTACTTTCAAAATAGTGGGGTACTGCTACAATACAGGGTATTAACTCAATCGCTGCTACGATTCAATGTCCGATCGATTAAAAACTATCCAATGGATGTTTAAGTGCTGCCCACATTAGGGTTTATGCTTTGTCATTCGTCGTGAATTCAATGGATGTTTAAGTATCGCACTTTGTCATTCGTTGTGAGGGTTTAATCTCGTGAGTTATCGTAAATGTTGTATTAAGTTACTGACCTAGTTCATGCATATGTTATTTAATTTAGGTCAAATGGCTAATCAGTAGGCTAAGCTCTGTCCACATAAATCTGCAAAGTGAGTCATTCTCTTTTTATCAAAGTGCTTTATAAATTCTTAAATATTTTCAAAGTTATAATTACAGGGATTAAGTCTTTGTAATCTCCATATTACAGCCGGTATGTGGGGTTTTGTATACATTACTTGATACTCATCACCATTGGACAACGGGTTAGCCAATGGGTGATATGACCATAGTCACAGAAACGAGTCGAGTGACAAATACCGTTGGGTAATTGGTTGATATATAAACATTGTAATCGCTCTTAATACTGTAAATTATAACGTTTCGTTTTAGTAAAAAGAATGATTCACCAGTATTTCCCTGCTGACAAAACCTTTTTCAAACATGTTTTAGGTGATCTATTGTGATCCAGGAAAAGTGCCGCGAAGCACTACAAGCTTAAGGAAGTGGCTCAATTTAAATAAAGAAACATGTTTTATAAAATAAAGATTTCCCAGTAAAATCATCTGATTGTAAATTACCTGGGTTTTATCCCAAATTATGAAATAAAATAATCAGGCATTTTCAGTTTTAAAAGATCCTGCTGAAATCTTCCGCTGTCAAAACTCAATTAAATAAATACCACGGGATTTCCTGTCCCACGGCTCCTGAACCGGGCCGGGGGCCGTGACAGGTTCAGAGACATTTGCTTGATCATCATCCACCTACTTGTAATACCTAGAAACTGAAAATTTGAATAAACATTAGTATTAAAGTCCTTGGAAATTAATATAATCGAAACTATGTTCAAGAACAAATTCGATTGACCAAGATATAAAAACTCAGCATTTATGACTGGGTGCTACCGTAACTTACAGTAGCCACCGTAAGTTACGGTGGCCCCTATGTAACAGTATTATGCCGTAAGACAGGAAGATCCCACCGTAGCATTTTGCTTGCTACCGTAAGTTACGGTAGCCACTGTAACTTACGGTAGCTGTTGTACAAGTTTTCTTGTTTTGCTGTTTTAGCCCATCAAATTCCTACGTCGCCGAAATTTAAGTTCGAACATTTTTGTCACAAGACTAAGGCTATTTACTCAAATCTAGATTTTTACCAACTATGGCGTTTCGCCTCCCTTTCGAGGGATTGCTTACGCGATAATCTACATGCTTGTTTCCAAGGTTTCAACTTGGCTTTTTTATACTTCTTGACATGCATATGTTTCTGATCTTTAACTCCCTTATTAGGGGTTAAATTTCTCAACTAATTTAGCGTGTCCTCTACATGGCTTACGCTTTGTTTATAACCATTTATCAAGTGATGGTAACTAATTTTAAGGTTCTCTACTCAACTTGTTTTGACCCGTTTGGATGCCGAAATTACGGCATCATTCAAGATATTTCAAAAATCCATCTCTATCACTTGTTTTGACCCATTTTACTTGTTTTAAGAAACATAGTCACTTCCGTGACATATTGGTTTATCTTGTTACCATGTTTCAATATGACGACATAAGACTAACAAATAACGTAATTTAACGAAACGGTAGATTTCGTACCTTTAAAGCACCCCCTTCAAGCGTGCATCTCCTCCTCCGGCTTGTCCGCTCGACGATCCGGATTCTTTGCCTAAGGAGTTCAATTCAACTTCTATTTAGGACTCTTTTTGTAATTATAAACACATAATTTGCCATAAAAGTCAATTATGTGTTTTCATCCAATTTTTAACATATTAATCCCCGCTTAGGCATTTCAACAAACACCTAGCGGGTCAGATTTTCACATAATCATTACCAAGTTCATGTCTTGTTATTTCGCCTAAATCAACTTTAATTAGGCAAGTATACACATATTTCAACATCAACATTCCAGAAATTCTCACATAAATTCAGATTTCACTAGAACACGAGTCTTAATCCTAGTGTTTATCAAGTTCTACTAAGTTATTAATCACCCATTATGGTGATTATAAACATTACAAGTATCATGCAAGATCTTGTCAAGAAATCATCTAGGGTTTGTTCCTAAACTTCATATCACTTCCAATTTCATATATCTAACACATAATCAAGCTCAACATTCGATTTCTATCACATGCAAGGAATTTGAGTTGAATCAAAACAACCTAATTTAGCATACCTTATGATCCCTTTGACGAGGTGAACATGAATCTATGTTTGAAACTTGATTTAGGGCGGATTGGAGGCTTCAATTTGTGGATTTTGTGAGGATTTTAGGGTTTGAAGGAAACCCCTGGTTGCCCTCCTCCTCTGATCGATCCCAGCACACGCATGTGTGTGTCTGGTGGGTTATTTTTCTTATTTTAACATTTAGGTTTCAGTTTTTATTAATTTGGCCCCTCAACTTTTGTTTAACTTAAAGTTTAGGTATTTCAATGTCACGGCCCCCGACCCACCCTGGACGGAATCGAGAGTCGCGAACAGCCCGTGGTACCGGTGATTAATTTGAAAATGTTGCAGCGGAAATTTCATCAGGACCGTGAGTTAGGAAAAATATCAGAGTTTAGAAAACACCGGATTTTATTTATTAAATAGATGGGATAAACCCATGTTTTACAATGGTAGCTTTAATAAGAGATAACTTGATTACATAAAACAATATTTCTGAATTTGATTTAATTAATAAAATAAGCCACTTCTTGAAGTCTTTCAGTGCCGTATCCTTCTCTTATTCCAATCTACTGTAATTACCTGAAACATGTTTGAAAAAGGTTTTGTCAGCGGGAAATACTGAGTGAATCATTCATTTTACTAAAACGACCTGTTTGTTATAATTTACAGTATTAAGAGCGATTACAATGTTTCTGATATCAAACCAACTACCCACGGTATTTGTCACTCGACCGGATCTGTGACTATGGTCATATCCCCCATTGGCTGCCCCAATGGTGACGATTATCAAGTAATGTATACAAAACCCCACATACCGGCTATAACTTGGTGATTACAAAGACTTAATCCCCGTAATTATAACTTTGAAATAAACATGCTTTTGTAAATAGATTTGATAAAAAGAGAATGACTCACATTATAAACATGCAGATTCATATGGCCAAAGTTTAGTATACAGATAAGCCTTGATATATTGCAGATTTATACAGGCAGAGCTTAGCCTATTGATTTAGCCTTGTAACCTAGTGCACACGAACTAGGTAAGTAACTTAATACAGCAATTATGATAACTCACGAGATTAAAACCCTCACAACGAATGACAAAGTGCAATCACTTAAACATCCATCAGATTCACAACGAATGACAGAGTATTCCCCAAGTTCGGGTGGTACTCAAACATCCTGTCGGAATCACGACTAATGACAAAGGATAGTACTTAAACATCTGGTCGGATAGTTTCAATCGATCGGACATTGAATCGTAGCAGCGATCGAGTTATTACCCTGTTTTGTGGCAGCGTTCGGGCTTATGTGTGTGTTTTTGTAGTAATTAAACGATATCTTAGTGCACAGAACGAATTTGGACGTCGAACCAACGCAGAAAGCTAAGTGCCAACCTCCCCTATTTATACTGAAAAATGGTCTCCCTCGCGTGGCGCGAGGGCCTGTCGCGTGGCGCGAGGGGACCCTTTCCAGCATAGGGTTGCCACGTTCATTTGTAGCCTAGGTGAGTCAGCCGTTCGAGAAAATTCGATTTCTATAACAAACTGTGTAGATAATACTGACTATGAAATACCCCCCTGAGTTTTAGGGGCCCTGATCCTGATTCTGCTTCTTCTGAAAATATTAAGGTTTATGCAGGATTACTTAGGGGTCTTAATTAGGGTTTCGTTTTAGAAAAAATATAAATAATAATAATAATAATAAAATATAATAGTTTTTTTGGTTTGGAACAAAAGGAAATAAAATGATGAGAAAAGAGAATGGACCCACTTTTTTACTTTTGGGTTCAACTAGAAAACCTCTTGGTAGAAATTTGGGTATTATTACTGAGCTATTTTAAAAATATATAAAGCACTCGTATTAAGTATAGTACCCCTAATTCAACCTTGTCCCGATGTTCCGAGATCGAATCCCAACAACTTAGTCGAGCAGAGCCCTGACATATGTTATGAGGCTCAGATCAATCGGAAAGGGTAGCGGCGATCGAGAGTTAAAACACTTAAAACAGGGCATGGCTTTGGATGAATTACTAAAGATATCGAAGACAAAAGAAGGAAAAGAAAAGGACACTGACTATTGTAGTTTCAAGAGGTATTTATACTATTTCACAATTGTTGGATTGTACCAAAGTATTACACGTACACACCTTATGGATATACATTACCATGTTGCCTTAAATTATCTTCCACGTAGCCTTTCATGCATTCCTTTCAATTTTGTTATATTATAGTTTTATATTTCATTTTATAATATACTTACACGTATATATTAATTTAAATGGAATGAATTATCTTTTATTTATATTATTATTTTTATATATTATAATTAATTCAACTGCTTCACTTATTTTGGCGCGTATAATTTTTAAAATATAGCGTTTTAGAAAATAATAATTATGTCATTAGAACTAGAATATTTTTGTCTATATTTGGGTCTAAGTTTCATTAAAATAGAGTAGGATAAAAATACAATGTATTTTTATAGTTTAATATTTAAATGGTTCCTGGGCCCGTCTAGGTACTTCATATTTTTATCAGTCAACTTACCCGTAATCTACCCGTCTAATAATATAAGTTTTTACATACTTTTTATTTTATTTAGAAAGGTTACCCATATACAGGCTAATATTATTTCAACCAACTATATAAAATAGTGTTTAAAACTATTTGGGTTGAATAATTATATTAAAATAAACTAGTTACTAGTTACTAGTGGTTAATAAATTTAACCAAACCTATAATTTATATGATAAAAATAGGAATGTTACATTCTCCCCACCTTGTTTTAAATCTCGTCCTCGACATTTGGGTTACGATATTTCTTTTAAATTTATGTCATATTTTAGTCAATAAAAATAATATTAAGGTAGATGACACAGAATTAAAATATCAAATTTTGTGAATACGAGTTGTACAATAAGTAAGACTCAATGGTTTAACTGAATTAGTTCAAGAAATCGATGACAACGAATGAGATGAAATGATATAATTTCCAAAGTGACTAGGTTCAAGCTAAAAGATATATGATCAATAGATATTTAAAATGAATGTAAATGACTTTTTAAAATCAATAAAATTCTTTGTCAAAAGAAAGCTTACTTTGATTGGTAACTGAGGAAGACTTAGAATTGATAGGTTCAAAATGAAATAAAAGTATGAAAAATGATTTATCAAATATTATATCATAATATGAGAAAATCAATGTGCTGAGATGAGTGAATTGCAAGGATAAAAAGACAATAGAGTTAGTGTATTATTGTTTAGAGTTCCAAGTTGTTTTAATTGTGAAACAATGTAATAGTACACTATTAGTGACCATATTTTTCATACTATGTCCTAGAGATCGAAATATAATAAGAACAAGTTGTTTTGGAATGACCAACTATTATATTATATTTTGTAATATATATTATTTGTGTTCCTGTCTGAACCGTATCTTACATATCAAATATAAATACTATATATTTTATTTATTACGCATTTTTACTATATGTAAATGGTTACCACTTTTAAATAAATATTATTTTAGTATTTTATTATACTATGTAAAATAACTTATATTTACTATGTAATATATATTACAAAACATCGCAATGAAGTTATTACACTACAAAATATTTTAGTAAAGAAATCACTATTATTTATAACATGAAAGTTGTAAATAAAGGTGTAAAAATATTTATTGTACAAAAGTATTTGGAAAATATTTTGTAAATATATAACACTTAATGGGTCGATTCTATGTGATTACTTATTTTTATTTTGAAATCATATAACGTTGTGAATGTATTTACAAATGTTTGTAAATAAGTGAAAACGGAGACTATTCTTATATATTACAATGTTCCCCTAACCTAACGCAGTTGATGACTACCATATTATTCTTATAGGGTTACTTT
>JARYGA010000491.1:0-23138 GCA_030545235.1 Helianthus tuberosus
ACATACCGAGCAAACCTAAGGTGAGTTCATCTCTCTCTTGAGCATGTGTCCCGGTGGTTGGGACAGTTTTGGGTATCCCTGGGAGGGATAGGTTTTGGGTAACATGTTTGGGTATTCCTGAGAGGAATACGTCTTGTTGTAAACCGATAATGTGGATAATATACTCATCCTATCACCTTTAAAGTCCCTCCGTGTTGTTTGGTTACCTGAGAGGTAACATGGTATTAGTTAGTAGCGCTACTTAGGTTTGGCAACCTCAACCCGTACCAGGGAGGATGTGTGTTGAACTAATGACCTAGTCATGACCAATGCTTTGATAGGAGCATTGGAGAAAGGGCAATGTAATCAGAAGCCGTCTTGTATTCGGGATATTATCAACATTAACTTCAATGGATTAACTAAACACTTGGTAACCAACATTTTCGTAAAACTATGAACTCACCAGCGTTGTCTGATACACTTGTTGCATGCTCGGAGGTCCTTAGATGTCTTGGATTTGGAACTTGATGTCTGGAGTAACTGGAGTGGTCATAGGTCGACTGAAGGGATTCATGTGATTGATTTCTTGATACTATACATTGGTTTTGAAACTGTTTAACTTTGGTTTATCATTTCTTCCGCTGAACATCTTGGTTTTCATTTAAACTTGTTGATGGTATTTTCATTAATAATTGAGGATTTTATCTATAAACTTGTATGGGTTCAATGTAATTAGTGGCTCGTTATTGGTACGTCACACGCCTAGCAGGGACATTCCCTAGGTGGTATTTTGGGGGTGTGACAGTTTGGTATCAGAGCCACTGGTTATAGTGAACTTGGTTTTAAAACGTTTTTGTAAAACCAGACTATAACCGAACAGTTTCGAATACGTGAATACGACCATGACACTCAGCTCCAGACTGCAAGGTTCGTCTCTCTTATACTCATTGTACTGTATAACTAGTGAACACTTACATATGATATTGCATGTGATTACACGTTTAGCACAACAGTATGAATTCATGTATTACTTGCATGTGTTATGTGACTGATAGGGTGGTATTAACCTAAACATTCATGACTTACGTTTCGTGATGCTCTTTGTTTGCTACTCGAGGTTGAGGAACCATTTGACATGAGTTAGGAGGAGCTGAGATGAGCATGCAAATCACAATATTGTTGTGGGTGCACACATAATAATAATGTGGGGTGCATGCGAGTCCCAGTGAGGCTTAACAAGTGAAAAAGGGGTTCCGTTCCGTTATTTGATTGATGTGAAATACAACAGTCTATAGGAGTCGTGGTAGTGATTGTCTCCTACTTGAACGTGATCTTTTCACTCCTCTCTGAATCCTTTCGAGCCTCGATGCTATCGAGTAGTTCCTGAACACCCATCTGAACGCCTAGCGAACTGTGTAGAATGTTAGGTGCTTGTACGAACATCCTTGAGTTGGATGTTGCAACGACAATGATTGGTCTATACCTTTCTCACTTCGTTTGCTAGAACTTAACGTATTGACGTCTTAAATCTCGAAGTGCGACCACTTCTGCAACACTTTTGCAACATACCGTGTATTACTCAGTCAACTTGCAAGAACGATGGACAAGAGGGTAAACGTAGTACTTTACCGACTTCAGCATTTGAACGACCCTAGTTACCGGCAACGAACATCAGCGATTTGACTCCAATCGAATCCTTAACCCCAGCCAGCGACTCATGGGAGTCAACTTTTACAAACCAATCGGGGCATAAACGATGACAATTGACCATAGTATGGAACGTGAAGCTGTCGGCACAATGAGTAACGCCTAGGACGTGACACGGGATGTGAAAAGATGGACCCTGTTGGTGAAAGGTCACAGGATACCGTTACAAGCCATGACATTAGAGGCAACAGTCGTTACGACATCAAGGTACTCATGAAACATAGCTTACAGTATGGAAATGAAGGTGACTATGACATGGATTGACTGTGTTAAGTCAAGGTGACAACAACCAAGGGAACGACGGCAGTACTGGAAATTCTTGTGACGAAAACAACACTGGAAATGAAGCTCATGGAAGGACATTTAGTATTGGCATAGGCTATACCAGGCGTAATAGTAACACGATAGGTTGGATGGGTAGCTATTCGCTTCGTCTCCGATCTGTTTGCCTTGATGTTTCTTGAAACCGAACTTGTTGTGGCAGCAACGGATGGCAAGTCAAATGAAACCTCAAATGTCCGCTGGGATGTAAACTCGACCTTGTGGGATAAGTGTTCGACGTCAACCTTCCTTCTACTACCCTTGATGGTTGCAATACAGTAGTTAGTGTGGATTGGTTATCCAGAGAACGCGCAGATTCACAAGTGAGGAGAAAATTTTGTGTGGAGAATTGTTATTTGTTCTAAAGCGTCAGAGTGGTGCAAAGGTTAGCGCCATTTCAGCTATGAAGGCCAGAAGTGTCTACAGAGGGATTACTCTGCTATACTAGCAACCGTTACTGATGTTAGGGCTAAGGAAACAGAGGATCGAGGATCCACTAATCATTCGTGATTCCTTTCGGTGTGCTACCCAAGGAACTTTCGGGTTTACTTCCACAACTGTTAGGCGAAATCTCAGTCTGATCTCGCGCCAGAGGCAGCCCTGACTACACGCACTCTTACCGTCTTACACCAGGAGGATTGCAAGAGCTGTCTAATCAACTGCATGAATTGTTGAATAGGAGTTTTGTCGGACCTAGCTTTTCACGTTGGGGAGCCCAAGTTATATCCGTGAAGATAAGCCTTTTCGTATGTGTACTGATTTTCAAGAACTCAATAAGGTGATAGTTGAGAACCGTTTGCCACGACCATATATTGACAGCCTGACGACCAGTTGCGGGGGTCGAGCTTCCATTCAAGGATTGAATAACAAACGAGCTATTGTCAGAATGTAGTCTAAGGGGAGAATGTACCTGCAACGGCATACCAAGAGCGGTGCGGCCATTTCGACGTTGAATTCCAAGACCTTCGAGCTAATCATCACACCAGCAGCTGTATGGATCACATGAATCGAACATGCTTATTGGCGACATGTTGAATCATTCCCAGGAGAAATGAACATCATGGGCAGCTTTGTATCTTATTTGAGAACTCCTGAAGGAGGAGCCACACCGCGCGAAGTCTTGATAAATGTAACTTCTGGATGCGAGGGATACCTTTTTGGTCATATAATCAACGAAGTGGGAATACACGTGGATCTCGCTAAGACCCGTTTTGGTTAGAAACTGATCAACACCAAAGATCCCTTCAAGGATACAGCAATTTCTTGGTCTCACTAGATGCTATCGCAGATTCATCATAGGATTTTCGAAGATCGCGCAGCTTAAATCTCTTTAGCACAGCAGGGTGCTGTGTTCGTGGGAGACAAAATAGGAGGACGTCTTTTCAGCTTTCGAATCCTAACTCTGCAATACACTGAGCATCGTCTCTACCCGAGGGTGCGGGTGATCTAGTGGTATATCATGATGGTTCGAATCAGAGTCCCAGTTACACGCCGATGCAACACGAGAAGGTGATAGCTTACGTAATAGACTTACAAGTAGAATTGCACGACACACAATCTGCAATGGAAACCGTGGTCTTTGGATGTAAGTTAGAGGCATTACTTGGACGGTACCGAATGCACTACTTAGACCGATCACAAGGGCCTCCCGTGTACCCTGGTTTCGAAAGAGCTAAATTAGTTAATGGCATCGCTGGATGGAATTTTTGGATGATTACGATAGCGAAACTTGAATGTGCACGAGCGCTGCATCTCATTATCGACTCTAACCTACCTGATCAAACTCGCTCTATTCCGACTGGAGAACTTAAGGAAGAGGATTTTCAAGTAGAACCCTTGCGGGGCATGGAGAAGCAACCTTTGGCACGGTCGGACGATATTTTCTACTTCATGGAACGAGTATGGACCTCACTATACAGCAACCTTAGGGAACTGGTGCAAGCGAAGCACACGGGCCTGAAGGCCCACGCATGGGAACGAAGTTTGACATGTGGGAAAGTCAAGGTGGGATTTTAGCAACCAGAAACGCATGTATGGAAATGAGAATAGACTGCCATGGATTTTGTCACTAGAAACGGAAACATTATCACCTGGGTGATCATTGATGGACTCAAGTTACCAGCACACTTTCTTGTAATCAAGAAAACTGACGAGTCTTCACAGTTGTGAATGTTCCTCTGAGAGAGGCGGCTTTTAGGCACGAGGTGCCAACTCCTGTTACCTCTGGATTTGATCTATGCATGATTTATGTCACGCAATACACAACACCCTTGGCTCACATCAGGACCAGAGCATTGCTTATCGCCGTTGGGCAAACGATCAGGGGAAAACGAACTCTCCTGGCACTCGAAGACATGCTGCGAGCATGTGTGTGACTGGCTTTGGTGCAAATTGGAAGGACTCCTACCTATGGTTGAGTACTACTACGACAGTTATCATCTTGGTAACCAGACAGCTTTGTTGAGGCATTACATAGACAATAATGCCAACCTTCTTGTTAGACTGAGATGGTTGACAACTTAATTACTGGTCTAGGACTGGTACTCGAAACTCTTGGGAAGGTTGTTTGGATCGGGAGTAGATTGGCGACAACACGTGACCGTCAGGAAAGCTGATAAACTTGGGAAACGCTGGAAGATCGCTGTAGGCGATCGTATCGTGTTGAAAGTCTCACCCTGGGAGGTGTGGAATGCTTGGGAATCATGGCGAGCTTAACTGATGTCACGATGGACCATTCAACAGTCTGGGAAGAATCGGTAACGTAACCTACAAACTTAAGTTACCTGCTGAGCTGGGTAACATTCATGATGTCTTTCATGTTTCGCAATTAAAGAAGTGTTTGTCCGATGAAACACTTGTGATTCCTCTTCAAGAACTAAAGATCGACAACAAGGTGCAGGTGTCAAGAAATCCATTGAAAACTTAGTAGAATTTCAATCGTGAGAGTTGGTTGGAACTCAATACGAGGACCGGAGTTCGCGTGGGAACGCGAAGATCAAATGAAACTCAAGTATCCTCAACTTTTTCCTGTTGACCAATCTAATTTGGGTACTACTGGTGAATTTCGTGACGAAATTCCTTTTCAAGTTGGGGATGATGTGGCACTCGGGGAAAATCTGCAGCAATCTTGATTTATCACTTCACTGCACTGTGCTTACTTGTCAAATTTCGGGACGAAATTTCTTTCAAGTTGGGGATGATGTGACAACCTGAACTTTCAAGATTAGTAATGTTTAATCTCGTGATCTAAACTCCTCGTGATTCCTCCTTGATGTGTTATACGCTCCATGCTAGTATAATCCTGTTTAACGATTATGATAACTTTGCTAGATATTTATACATTATTATTATTGGGCCACGCCTTAGTGTTTCAAATAAACGGTCACATCTCAAATCCTCGAAGCCCTAAGAGAACCTAATTGGACTAGAGCCCAAAACCGCCTTCATCTTTACCCATTATATTCTTGTTTAGGGCGGCCCAAGTGGATGGGTTGGAGCCCATTTCGGCTATCAGGTTTCAAACAAAGGGATTAGAATCATGTTTGGGCCGATGGAAGCCCAAGTGGATCCACTGTTGTGTTATGGGGGCCGACTATTATAGATTGTATATACACATAGTTACGTAACAAGTTAATGCATAACAAACCAAACCCTATCTCTCTCAAAATCACGCACGGCAACAGGAGCCCCCTCCCCCTCTTCATCGAAGTCTCAGGTACTGTGTACTCTTATTTCGGTTAGTATGTTAGAATTGATCCGCATGTAATGATCTTGATTATGTAGTGTTTATTTGATTATGATTAATAAATGCTTTGTGACATGTGGAATTGCATGATGATTGATTGTGGGATTGGACTTAGGAATCTGATTGCTCACGTTAGTGAAAGACTTGGGGGTCCACCCATGCTCACCTATGTGCACTAGAGTTTAGTGGGTGGATGTCCTTGGGTCTAATACAATTGATTGGATAGGATGTCAGTTTAGAGTTAAGATCACATGATGATATTTTATGTTTATGTGAATTAAAAGAATATGTTGATGGTCCTGTTAGCTTTGATGAACGATGATGATTAGGGCCGCTGAATACAAATCTGATTAATCTCTGGTGATTGGGCCGATAACAAATTGAGTAGGTCAAGGATTCCATGTGCCTAACACATATGTATCGTATAAGTGATTTCACATGATATACTGATTTGCTTTAAATGATTTTGAAATCATATGCTACATGTTTGAAATACAGAACTTTAATAACATGCAAATACAATTGACTTTAATACATCGTCTGACAAGAATGATTTATAATTGGACCAAATATTTGTTTAGTGGGCCGAAACATTGATAGTCATGGATTCAAGTAACAGTATGGATATATATATGCATGATATGTTTAGACAACCTGTGCATGATATTGTTTCATATGTATGATCTAATCTTAGATAGGGGGCTGCTGTCATCGAGTTAAGCTAGGCTGCAACTATAAATTCACATTAAATATTGTTGAAAGAATTGTGGATGTGTTTATGAACGATAATTTATTTGGTTAGTAAATTGGTTACTATGAAACAAGTATGGATTATGTTACATCGATTGTGTTAGGTGATTATCGAATAGTTGAAACCCTTGAGTTATACGTTGGTATGTTTCGCTTAAATGTTACGTAATACATCTTAGGCTTCTAGTGGGTTAAAAATAAAAGTGTGAGTTAATATGATATGTAGTGTTATGGATAACCATGTGGTATGTTATAAGTGTATATTCTCGGAAAGGATAACCAGAACCACTTGACATGTGATATGGGGTAACATGAACTTGTATTATGATTGATAGTAGGATTCGAACACTCGCCATGACTTGCATTATAATATGTGTTTTGTTTATTTGAAATCTATGTGATAAATCCAAAGGACACATGCTTCACGTGTACACGAAACTAACTGTTAATGGTAACCACACTAGGACCGGGTTGACCAATTTAGAACGGGTAGTGAAACATAACATACCGAGCAAACCTATGGTGAGTTCATCTCTCTCTTGAGCATGCGTCCCGGTGCTTGGGACAGTTTTGGGTATCCCTGGGAGGGATAGGTTTTGGGTAACATGTTTGAGTATTCCTGAGAGGAATACGTCTTGTTGTAAATTGGTAATGTGGATAATATACTCATCCTATCACCTTTAAAGTCCCTCCGTGTTGTTTGGTTACCTGAGAGGTAACATGGTATTAGTTAGTAGCGCTACTTAGGTTTGGCAACCTCACCCCGTACCTGGGAGGACGGGTGTTGAACTAATGACCTAGTCATGACCAATGCTTTGATAGGAGCATTAGAGAAAGGGCAATGTAAATCAGAAGCCGTCTTGTATTCGGGATATTATCAACATTAACTTCAATGGATTAACTAAACTCTTGGTAACCAACGTTTTCGTAAAACTATGAACTCACCAGCGTTGTCTGATACACTTGTTGCATGCTCGCAGGTCCTTAGATGTCTTGGATTTGGAACTTGCTGTCTAGAGTAGCTAGAGTGGTCATGGGTCGACTGAAGGGATTCATGTGATTGATTTCTTGATACTATACATTGGTTTTGAAACTGTTTAACTTTGGTTTATCATTTGCTTCCGCTGAACATGTTGGTTTTCATTTAAACTTGTTGATGGTATTTTCATTAATAATTGAGGATTTTATCTACAAATTTGTATGTGTTCATTGTAATTAGTGGCTCGTTATTGGTATGTCACACGCCTAGCAGGGACATTCCCTAGGTGGTATTTTGGGGGTGTGACAAAACCCACCAAGAGTCTCCATTAAGTTACTGCTGCTTCCACCGCTGAAACCGCCGCACCGCAAGCTTCCAAGTCTTTATGCCGCAAGGGAAAGAACAACAACACCAACAACAAGAACTGTGCAGTAACCACCATTCCACTCCAAGCTGTACCCGCTCAACCGCAACCTCAGAACCGCCAAGTAGCGGCACCAGTGGCCAAGGCACCACCAGCCAAGCGTGCATATACTGGTCCACACCCACTCTGCCCTACTTGTACTTATCACCCCCCTGTTGGAATCGCGTGTCGATTTTGTGTTCACTGCAACCTGTACGGTCACTTCACTACTAATTGCCATACCGGTCCTCGCCAAGCTCCAGCCAGCTCCTTAGGGATAACAAGCAGCTCCTGCTCATGCAAGAGCCTGCTTTGCATGTGGCGATCCCAACCACTTCGCAAATGTCTACCCAAACAGAGTGGTGAAGCAAGCTCAGCAAGCAGCCTGCGGGCGAGTCTTCAACATCAACGCCCGTCAGGCTCAGGCAGACAACAACATGGTTAATGGTATGTTTCTCGTAAATGGTATATATGCTTCGTGTTTGTTTGATACTGGAGCCGATAACTGTTTTGTATCGTTCGAATTCGAAAGGCTCCTAAATCATAAACGCGTTAATCTCCCATCAACATTCGACGTAGAAGTTGCCACTGGAAGAACCATCACTGTTAGATCCGTTCTGCGTGATTGTACTCTTGATCTCAACAGTCACGTTTTCCCGATCAATCTTATCCCGATGCAACTTGGTTGCTTTGATGTCATAATAGGCATGGATTTCCTTCGAGAGAATCATGCTGAAATTGTTTGCTTCGATAAAATGATTCGTTTCTCTCTCGCAATTGGTGATCAATTGTGTGTTTAAGGCGAAGTCGCTTCAAAGAAGTTGCAGCTCATGTCGTGTGTCCAAGCTAGCAAGTATCTCCGCAAGGAATACCAAGCTTTCTTGGTGCACATCGTAGTAGCAGAGGAAAAGGAAGTTAAGGCAATGGATAAGGTGCCTGTGGTTCGTGATTTTCCTAACGTCTTTCCCAATGATTTACCTGGTTTACCGCCCACTCGTGATATCGATTTTCGAATCGACCTCATTCCTGGAGCAAATCCTGTTGCTAGAGCACCTTATCGTCTCGCTCCTTCTGAAATGCGCAAACTCTCGAGTCAGCTCCAGGAATTGATTGACAAAGGCTTTATTCACCCTAGCACCTCTCCATGGGGCGTACCTGTCCTGTTTGTCAAAAAGAAGGACGGATCGTTCTGGATGTGCATCGACTACAGGGAATTGAATAAGCTTACCATCAAAAATCGTTAACCCTTACCTCGAATCGATGATTTGTTTGATCAGTTACAAGGTGCTACGTGTTTTTCGAAGATTTATTTACGTTCAGGCTATCACCAGTTACGAATCCAAGAGGAAGACATACCCAAAACTGCTATTCGAACCCGATACGGTCACTACGAGTTTGTTGTTATGCCCTTTGGATTAACCAACGCTCCTGCAGTTTTCATGGATCTAATGAATCGCGTGTGTAAACCCTTTCTCGACCACTTTGTCATCGTGTTCATCGATGATATCCTGATCTATTCCAAGTCAAAAACCAAACACGCGCAACAACCTCGTTTGGTTCTTGAGTTACTCTAAGGAAACCGACTCTATGCCAAGTTCTCCAAGTGTGAATTCTGGCTTAAGGAAGTTCAATTCCTTGGTCACATTATCAATAGTCAAGGTATTCATGTCGATCCTGCGAAGATAGAAGCAGTTAAGAGTTGGGTCACACCAAGGAACCCCTCCGAAGTTCATTCTTTTCTCGGATTGGCGGGTTACTATCGCTGATTTCTCGAAGATCGCTGTACCGCTTACCTCTCTTACGCACAAGGACAAACCTTTTGTTTGGGGAACCAAACAAGAGGAGGCCTTTCAAACCTAAAGCTTATGGTCTGTAACGCTCCCGTGCTCTCACTACCCGATGAAAACGATGACTTTGTAGTCTACTACGATGCCTCTAACCTCGGCCTCGGCTGTGTACTCATGCAAAGAGACAAGGTTATCACATACGCGTCTCGATAGCTCAAGATCCACGAGAAGAACTATACAATCCATGATCTCGAGCTTGATGCAGTTGTTTTTGTGTTGAAGATTTGGCGACACTACTTTTACGGTACCAAGTGTAAGGTCTTCACCGACCACAAGAGCCTACAACACATCTTTAACTAGAAAGAGCTTAATATGCGCCAACGCCGATGGGTTGAACTTCTCAACGATTATGACTGTGAGATTCGTTACCATCCAGGCAAAGCAAATGTCGTTACCGACGCTCTCAGTCGACGAAGCTATTTGCATAGCGTTCGTAATACTCAAGCCCAGCACAATTTCGAAGCTATTATCCGTGATGCCCAACATGCTTGCTTTACCGAACGCACTTTGAAGAAAGAAAGGATTATCAACAACGGCGAGAAACTGGTGAATAAATAGAACGGTATATTCCAATATCTAGACCGAATTTGGATCCCCAAGCGCACCAATTTACGACAGATTCTGCTAGACGAAGCCCACAAGTCTCGATACTCCATTCATCCCGGTGCTGATAAGATGTACCAGGACCTTTGCTACAAGTACTGGTGGCCGGGCAAGAAGAGACATATCGCTACCTACGTTTCGAAGTGCCTGACTTGTTCGAAAGTCAAGGCTGAGCATCAACGCCCCTCTGGCTTACTCGTATAACCCGAGATCCCTATGTGGAAATGGGAGAGTATAGCTATGGATTCTATAACGAAACTTTCGCGCACGCCATCAGGTCACGACAGCATCTGGGTTATCGTTGACCGTCTCACCAAATCTGCTCACTTTCTACCGATACGGGAACACTACAAGGTAGAACAATTAGCACGGATCTACACCGACGAAGTTATTTGTCGACACGGGACACCTCATGACATCATTTCTGACCGCGATGGTTGATTCACTTCACGTCTCTGGGAAACGTTTCAATCTGCTCTCGGTACTACTCTCAATCTTAGTACCGCATTCCATCCCCAGACCGACGGTCAGACTGAACGCACGATTCGTACCCTCGAAGACATGCTTCGCTCGTGTGTGATAAATTTCAGTGGTAATTGGGATTCACATTTACCTTTAGTCAAGTTCTCGTACAATAACAGTTATCACTCTAGCATTCAAATGGCACCTTTTGAGGCATTATACGGTAGAAAATGTCAATCGCCTATTGTATGGCACGAGATCGGGGATGCGCAAATCACCGGTCCTGAGTTACTGCAAGAAACGACTGACAAAATCCTCCAAATTCGAGACAATCTCCTGAAAGCTCGGAGTCGACAAAAGAGTTACGCCGATAGACGCCGCAAGCCCCTTAAATTTGACGTTGGCGATCACGTACTCCTAAAGGTTGCACCTTGGAAGTGGGTGATCAGATTCGGCAAGAAAGAAAAGCTGGCACCTCGATATGTTGGACCCTTTAAAAATCCTGGAAAGGATTGGCAAAGTGGCCTACAGACTCGAACTACCGGAGGAACTTAGCAACGTCTACCAGACTTTCCATGTTTCGAACATCAAAAAGTGTCTAGCCGACCAGGATTTACATGTCCCTCTTGAGGATCTACAAGTGGACGAAACATTACACTTCGTGGAGAAACCAGTCGAGATCATGGACCGAGAAACCAAGCAGCTCCGACGCTCACGCATTCCCATTGTGAAGGTTCGTTGGGAAGGCAAACGCGGCTCAGAGTTCACCTGGGAACTCGAAAGTGACATAAAGGCTAAGTATCCACAACTGTTTGTTACGCCTACGCCTTAAATTTCGGGATGAAATTTCCTAAAGTAGGGGAGGCCGTATCAACCCGACTTTTTAAAGTCAAAGTACAAGTCAAAGTCAAAGTCCAAAGAAGAAAAAATTATTAAATGCGATCTGTCACTCCTTGCTTAATTATTACTTGTACTTCTCGACTCGCTAATCGATACTTTATTTTATGTTATTTTAGTTGTATTATGTGGAGAAAATGCAATAAGTCGCTATTTAATCGCCAATTGACTTATCACTAATCGCATCGCTATCGCATTGCAACTCGAATTGCAGGTTATGGATATTGTTTTTACGTGTGTGTGCTATTATGTGTTACTTGTGCATGATATGTTTATGTTGAGGTGGTTAATCGCAAATGCAATCGCAACTCTATTACAACGCAATCTCATCGCGAACTTGAGATTTAAGGATTATACTTATGATATTTGGTAGTTAGGTTACTTGTGTGGTTAATGGGAAATACTATCGCAACGCTCAACGCACGAAATGAAACGTCAAAAACCAACTCACAAAACCCATCCGATCGAATGACCATTCGATCGGATGGTCATCCGTCCGGATGGCCATCCGACCGGATGGCCATCCGGTCCGATCGGATGGCCTCGAATCGCCCTACAATCCGTCACCACTACACCGCCTTTCACCTCTCTTGCCTATAAATAGCACATGTCACATCACTGTTCATGTGATGTGACAACTCTCGTTTGACCAGCACGTTCCAGCCCTATTTTCTCTCGATTCCTCGCGATTCTTGTAAGTTTTCCACTCAAATCTTGTACTTCTATCATCTACACACACTCCTCATCATTTTCACCATCAAATCTTAGCTTTTCACCATGAAATCGTCTGGTTTGGGCTGTTCTAGGGTGATGTCATCATGGGTTCTCATGAACTTCAAAGTGTGGCCTCATTCCACCAAGAACAACTCAGATCTAAGAGATTTTAACATGTTAAACACTGATTTCGTCGTAATCTAAACATTTTCAAACTAATTTAAGCTTCTTTTAAACTCTTTTACACTTTTTCATCTAAAACCGATATAATCTGAGCTTGTCCAAGAACGGATTTCTATCAAATGGACAACTGATTCACAGGTTGAGCATGACTAACCGTAAAAGAACAGTTAACTAATCGGATGGGGTGATTCCCATCCGATCGGATGACTTGGACTTGATGGGGTTCATTTGTTTGACACGTTGTCATACCGTCTCGGTACAATCGCAAAACTTTCCAAACTTAGCAAATTTTCACAAGTTTCAAAACGAACAAGTTGCTGAATGGACCGCCGTCCGATCGGATTGCCATCTGATCGAACGACAATCCGATTGGATGACTTGTGACATTCAGTGCTTGTGATAATTCCCAACACTTAAACTTTTTCACAAAATTTCAAAGGAGTTAGTTTTAAAATAGTCGCCATCCGAATGGACGGCCATCCATCCGGATGACCATCCGGCCGGATGACCTGATTGGTAGAAACACTTCTTGTCTTAGAAAATGCTACAACGAAAACTTCAAAGTCACATCATACACAAACACATCCATCCCAAACGAATGATGATCCGACCGAATGGCCATCTGACCGGATGACCATCCGTCCGGATTGTCATCCGATCGGATGATCCTCCGTCACTCTATTCACTCGCATCGTTTTACGCACTGTTCATCGCTTACGCTATCGTTATGTAATCAGGCTAACTTTCCAGTGCTCCCTTCAATCCAAGAGAGTGTTTATTTACTAAACACAATCTATGAGTATACTCGATCCCTTTTTTGCTTTAAGCACTTTTGGGTGTTACATACGTTATCTATATTCAAATCACAATCGACACATGACGCAAACACTTTTATACGCTAACCGCTCTGCATGTTATATGTGTTATTCGATGAATGCTAGTATGTTATGTTTACATAATGATTATTGCCTGACACCTTAGCAACGATAGTACTATAGTTTGGACTCAACACCTGTCGTGGACAGGGGTTGTTAAGGACTTTTCTTCACGTGTCACAGTGGTGATATGTGTTGCGCATTCTACAACTCACAGTCATGCCTGTGCATATTTCATTGTCGATAACCTACCTGCTTCACATTATACATGTTACATGTTACATGCTGGTTATGTGTAAACTCGCTTTCACTACTATATTACTATCAAACTTGTATGCTCACCTTTTACAGTATGTGTATTGACCTCTATTTTAATGTATGTGACAGGTGTTTAGGATGTTTGCTCTACTTGCTGGAATCAAGCTAGGATGCAGTCTAGAAACAAACAATTTTAATTCTGAGTTGTCGAAACAATTTATTTGCCTTGAGATATCATGTCTGTAATAATTGAATTATTTGATATGTTACGGTATGGGACGTAATGTTAAGTATCCGGTAATTTTAGTTGTTATGGATTTGTCTTGGACATTCTGTTTCGCTCAGTGCCATGCCCCGATGTTTCCGCCATCGGTTGGGGTGTGACATTAGGTCCCGCCCAATTCCTGATAGAATCGATCTTTGCTGGATCAACATGTATTCCCGACTCGTTGACCACGTGACCAAGGAAGTGTACTTCTCCAATCCAGAAATCACACTTGGAGAATTTTACGTAAAGCTGCTCCTTCCTCAGGAGTTCCAAGATAAGACACAAGTGTCGCTCATGATCCTCCTTGCTCTTAGAATAGATAAGAATGTCATCGATAAACACAATGACGAAGTCATCAAGATACGATTTGCACACATGGTTCATGAGATCCATGAAGACCGCTGGTGTGTTAGTTAACTCGAATGGCATGACCAAAAACTCGTAATAGACGTACCTTGTTCGGAAGGCTGTTTTGGGAACATCTTCCTCTCAGACTCTCATCTGATGATAGCTCGATCTTAAATCGTTTTTCGAATAGAAGCTTGACCCTTGCAGCTGGTCAAACAGATCGTCCATACGAGGAAGAGGATAATGGTTCTTGACTTTCACCTTGTTGAGTTCACGATAGTCGATACACATGTAGAAAGACCCGTCTTTCTTCTTCTTCATGAATAGGACTGGAGCTCCCCACGGCAAAGAACTAGGTCGGATAAAACCTCTATCCAACAATTCTTGGAGTTGATTCGATAGTTCTTGCAATTCCCCTGGTGCAAGACGATAAGGAGCACGAGCAATCGGAGCTGCTCCTGCCGTAAGTTCGATCTGGAATTCCACTTGTCGGTGTGGAGGTAGTTCTAGAAGTTCCTCGGGAAACACATCAAAAAATTCACGAACAACTGGAATGTCTTCGATCTTCTTCTTCTCCTCAGACTGAGTATCGGTAACGAGAGCTAGAATCACAGGATAACCCTTCCGTAAACACTTCTGGGCTTTCATAGCTGAAATTATGCCAACCGTAGCACCACTCTGATGACCTTGAACAGGCAGTGAATCTCCACTAGGGAGAGGAATACAAATGATCTTCTCTTTACAGATAATTTCAGCTCGGTATTTGGACAACCCGTCTATACCGATGACTACGTCAAAGCTACTAAGAGTGACAAGAAGAAGGTCAATGTCAAACGTTTGACCTAGGAGGTCGAGTTTGCACCCAACGTGAACATGAGACGCTTCAATTGGCTTACCATAAGCCAATTCTACAATATGTTTGGTTTCGAGAGGTGTCGAGGTCGATCCTAACAGCCTACTGAATTTCAAGGACATGTAACTCCAATTGGCACCAGAATCGAATAAAACTGGGGCGAAAAGATTGTTCATAGAAAACGTACCGGTCATGACGTTTCCATCATTCCTGGTGTCACCGACGCCAATAGTGAATGCCCTCCCACGAGCACCATGTCCGCCGTTGTTACCATTGTTGTTGTTGTGGTTCCCGGCATTGTTGTTATTGATGTAGTTCTCGTTACGAATCCGAATATTTGATGCTAGAAATTTAATATATAAATAAATCTTGGGAATATGATTTGTGTCAATGGTTTTTAGAGAAAACACTTGCGATCAGCACTTAATGGTTCAGACTTTTTATTAGTTCAGCACTTATTCATTCAGATGTTGCCAAACAACCACTAAATCTCATCATTAAAAAGAACCGGTTTAGATCCCCCTCATCCATCAATAAAATCTTGTTGTTGTTCTTGTTCAATCGTGGGCAATCCTTCTTGGAGTGACCCTCACTTCCGCACTGGAAGCATCCCTTCCGATTACTCTGATTTTACTGTGGCTGTTGCCTCTGTTGTTGTACTTTGGCTGCTTGCCTGCATAAGAACCCTAATTTTGATTGTTGCCCTGGTTCTGATTTGCAGAGGAAGACTGGTTGAAGTTGCGGTTATTGTTGTTATCAGCCTTCTTCTGTTGTTGGTTGAGGTTGGAGGCCTTTTCTACGCCGTTCCACTTTCGCTTGTTGTCAGCAGCAAGAGTAGTCACAGCTCCACGCTCTAGTAGTGAACCACGTTCGACTTCCTGGTCAGTAACCTTGTGGGCTAGACGGATAATCCGCGGTAAGTTATCGAGATTCGCCACAGTAACCATACTCTTGAGCTGTGGCGCCAACCCAATGATATACAGCTTAATCCTCTTGTAGGGCGGGTTCGATAAGTAAGGGCACATGTTTGCAAGCTCATGAGAACGCTTCTTATAAGCTTCAATTTCCGTTCCCACCATCTTCAGATGAGAGTACTCATTCTCCAACTTTTGAATTTAATCTCGTGGACAGTACTACTCCCGCATCAATTCCTTGAAATCATTCCAAGTAGTAGTGTTCGCCATTTCAATCCCAAGCATCTGAACTTGGGCGTTCCACCAAGTTAAGGCACCATCCTCCAGTGTGCCTGAAGCATATTTCACCATGTCCCTAGCCGGACAGTTACACATAGCAAAAGCCAATTCAGCCTTCTCAAACCAGCGGAGGAGTTCCACTGCTCCTTCAGTTCCATTAAAAGTTTGTGGCTTTCAATCCATGAACGCCTTGAAAGTACAAACAGGCGGATTGTTCTGATTCTGGTTCATGTGTTGACCTGGAGGTAAAAAACGTACAACGCACGATTGAGAGTTCGAATATACGAATAAAGATCAAGAATCATCTTGTTGTAAGTGTCATACCAGCTTGCTGAGCTGCTAAGTCCTCAGACACACGTGTGTTGATGAGATTTGTGTAGGATCGAGAATCGATCTGAACGAGTCTTCAGAAAAGCTCTAAACTGATTCAAAGGCGGAATTCAATGAATCAGAGTTTGTTTCAGCTAGATATTCACTAATAACTGTCTCTTGTATTGATTATAACGCGTTTACAAGTCTGGAGACACTTCGGCAGCACCTCACTACCGGAATCTAAAAGTTACAAATGAAAAACTCAAGTCCACTATTTATACTAACTCCACTTCGTTTGAACAAGCATCTCCAGTTCATACGAACTGGCCACTTCGTTTGGACTGGCCACTTCGTTTGGACTGGCCACTTCGTTTGAACTGGCCACTTCGTTTGAACTGACCACTTCGTTTGAACTGGCTTGTTCACCTCTGTATCCTGTTAATCTTGAACTGTGTGACTTGTTTCATCTATTTTATTACATGACTCGATACAAGACGAAGTCGACAGACGTATGCACCAACAGACTCCCCCTCGGATGTTGACGAGTCTTCGGTATGCCTTCAGAACATCTTCAGTCTTGATCAGTCTTCAAGCTCTCTCCAAAGTATCTGACAATGTAAGCATCCTAAATCTCTATCTTCTTTTCTTCTCTTTCTTATCAGCAATAACAGCATCTGGCTTTAACCAATCAGAAACCTTGCTTTTTCATCTTCAGACTCCCCCTTTCAATCAACTAGGGATCGTAGTCTGGCTAACCTGCACATTCTCTACCTCAAAGTAAATTTCACAAATTTAAAATTTAACAAATTTAATCTCACTTGCAGGTATTAAACAATCAATAAATGATTTTACAATGCTAATCTTTGATAAACCACTTGAAGAAATATCATTTTTCTTTTCAAACAAACTTTCCTAAACCTGTTCGTCATGTTTAGCACTCGGAATTTTGAAAATCAGCTTTTCAACATCAGTTGTCTAAAATCTTTTTGGATTTTTCAAAAAATTTATGCTAAAACACACTAAAATCTTTTTGGATTTTGAAATTTAAATGAAATGCAGTAAAGAAATATTTACACACACTATTTTTGTGAGTTTGTGTAAGAGGATCATATCAGTTTTTGAGACAAATCACCAACACCGTTAAGCTTTAAACATTTTAAGTTTTAAACGATTCACTTTGATTGTCAGTATACTGATCCACTTAAATTTTCACACAAAGTTCAACTGTTTCGAGATACGAGATTAATGTATTAAGCACTTAAACTTATTCGCGTGTCCCACCTCAGAATATACTCCCGTATCCAGATCCCAATAATCAGTCTTACAGGTAATTATGACACCAATTATATCTGTATATAAATTAGGTAATGCGAGGGCCGAGGGATCTCAGGTCGATACTTCTGTATACGCAGAGAGATATCAGCTTCGACTTTAAGGAATGTCCCCTTTAGAGGATCTTTTAGCTACAACAGCAGCGACTATCAATTTTATTGTTTCATCAGCATGCTGAGGGTTAATGCTATGTTTCAAGCATTGCGGAAAGTATTATCCAGGGACTAGGTCAGAACCACCGTTCAGCAGAAGTCCCGGAATAATACCCCAGACATCATTGAGTATAAAAACCTAGTATATCAGATTATGAGACCTTTCAAACGAGATTTCGGGGGTTACCCATATATCCGAGAGATGTTTCCCCACGATATAAGCAAGTTTGAAATTTAGATTTATATCTCGTCACAATCTACTAAATGTGCAAAAACCTACTGGCACATCATCAGTGAGACCGTTTATCACATTTTTATCTTACCAAATCTTTAGCATGTTGTGATCGTCCACTGATGTACTATCATTTCCTCTTTTATACAACAAAACTCATTTTCATTTTATCATGTTTTTGTCTTTTTCAAATTTTCAAATGTTTTTGGATTTTCTGAAAAATTTTACTCCCCCTAAAATGCAAACACATTTTAGGAAATTTGAAAACAAACTATACAATAAAATGACAACCGATATCAAATCGCTTCAATTCGCCATCCACTTGGCATAAACAATCAGAACTCCCCCTCACAACAAACTATTTTCCCATTGTGATCTCAAAACACTTAAGTTTGTTTTAATCAAATGGTTGTTCCGGAAAATAAGTTTTGTTGATTTTACCACTTGTAAAATTAGGGGTTCAAATCATCACATTGTTTTACCAATCGTATGTAGGAAATCAGATACAACTTAATGTCCCTGATTTACCACTTGTAACATCAATCCAATTCAACTTCTAAACCACTTGTAAAAATCACAACCATACAACTTAAACCTGCTTTTCAACCAATTTACCATCTTTTGGTTGAATTCTCAAGGTGCCGATTCCTACTCCTCGCTTACAAACCTGGGAGTTCCGGCAAGTCCTGCAAAAACTTTTCAAACACAAATTAAGAAAGATGCCGATTCATGATCCACGATTACCAACTTGGGATCTCCGGCAAGTCAGGTTTTTCATTTAAACAGATTCACCCAAGCCTGATTGCCCTTGGGTGATTTTGAATTCTTGTTCAACAATGGTGGAAAATTTGCATCATCCATTGTTAGACCAGAATTCTCATTTTTTACCTCAACCGATGGCTCTTCTGGCTTTACCACACCAGATTTATCGCCTGAACGTGGCTTGTCTGACTTTAACGAGTCAGATTCATTGCCAACAACTGGCTCCTTTGTTTTCGAAGAAACAAATTCATCACCAGGAAGTGAATTCTCCACTTTCTTTTTCTTCCCTTTCGTCCTCAGATTTGTATCTGATGAATCCGTTTTGCTAGATTTATCATTCTTTGGAGAACAAAACGATTTATCAGAACTTTTATTAGCTTTGACGGCTGAATCCGGGGACAAGATCTTCTCTAGATACTCTCTAGCCTTCTTCCTCTTCTTCCTCAGTCTGTCTTTCTGCCCCTGAGAAAGCTTCACTTTCGTTTCTTGAACTTTAGGTTCTTAAACCTTCTGTTCTTTGGGCTTGACATTGACTGATTTCTTTGCCATCTTCTGAGAATTAACCCTCAATCTTCCCATTGATCTCATTGGGCAGTCTCTGGCAATATGACCTTTGATATGGCAATTATAGCATCTCCTCGTCTCCAACCACTGATTTTGGCAGTTAACAGCAATGTGTCCTCGAACACCACAAGTATAACACACTCTGTTATCATACCAATCACCACTTTCACACCAAACATTCAGATCATAGCATTGTCTGGCTTTGTGGTAATCATTTCTTCTCTTGTTTGCTGGATTTGGCTTTTGAGCACTGTGGTCAAACCTGCACCACTTATTACCAACAATTTTTGAATTTTGAATTTTTACTTTTTGTAATTTTTTATTGCGATTGGATGATTGATCTGATGAACTTTTATTTTCTTTTTGAACATTTTTCAAACTTTTCTCTTTTTGTTTTTGTTCCACTTTCTTCTTCAAAGGTTTTTGCTTAGAGCATTCTCCCTTTTCAGTTGATTGTGGAACAGTTTCTTGAAACTTTTCTTTTAACTTCAAAAATAAATTCTTTTTCTTCATTTTTTCATTTTCATCATCAGATTTCTCATCACAATCTTCAACTTTGACTTTGTCAAAGTTTGTGACATCGTCACTTATTGGAACAGAATTGATCGGTTTTGGACATGGATAATCTGGTGTTGATGACGAAGTCTCAAAACCTTTCAATTTCTTCTCAAGCTCTTTGATTTTATTTCGAGCATTTTCAGCTTCTTTTTCAAGTCGAATAATCGTCTGAAGATGAGAATTTATAACCTTTTGTTTTTCAATGTTATTCTTGCTAAAAACAGATCTCCCATCTTCAAGAATCTTTATTTGACTTTGAAATTCTTTTTCAGTTTTTACTTTTTCATTTTCAAAATCTTTTTCCTTTTCTTTCAAAAGTTTGTTTTCCAATGTCAAACTGTCCAAATCACTTAACAGTTTGACATTTTCAGATTTCAATATCTCAAAATGTTTCTGCAATTCAAGAATCTGTTTATCATCAGCTTTCTTCTCATCCTTGAAAGTTGAAATTTCTTTAACCTGCTCCTTCAAATCTTTGATTTCCAATGTCAAACTTTCCACATCCTTCAAAAGTTTGTCATTGTCAGCTTCAAATTTATCACATTTAGAACATACTGATTCAGTATTTGAAGATCCAAGCTTTTCAGATTCTTCATTCTTTGAAATTTTCTCTGTCTCTTTCCAGAATGTTCCTGCACAAAAAATTTTAACGAAATCAAGAGGATTCGCATTCTTATCAATATAACAACCCCTCTTAATGTCATAGTTCATAACATTTTTTGCTGCAAGACACACACATATTCTTTTATCTATTTCAACAATTACATTCAAACTTATGTTCTCTAGGTCTCTTTTTATTTTATCCATCAATTCTCTTTTCTTATTATCATTCTCATAACTGTGTGTTTTGAGCTTTTTGAAGAGCTCTGATGGACGTAATTTTGAGAACCCAGAGAAACCAGAATTCAATTTTAGATTTTTAAAAATATCATCCCATTCTGCAGGTAATGCATCTGCAAGCTTTGATACTTTTTCAGCATCTGTCAACTTTATCTCATATATTTTCAATTTGTCCAGTAAATAGTTAAATCTGCTTTCCAACTCCTCCAATGTCTCATTCTTTTTACACAGAAAATTTTCAAGTCGCATAATCCAAATCCTTTTATCATCTTGTTCATAACTGCTATACCAACCATATCCATCATTTAATCGTTCAATATGATCATTCTCTTTTTCATCAAATATTTTCGCCATATTTCAACCACAACCTGTTCAAGCGAAATACCAAGTTCAAACTATATCCTCTTTCAAACGAACTAGAACCCCTCAAACGAACTTAGATCTTCACACGAACTGAGGTTCATACGAACCAGATTCTATGCGATCTGAAAGGGTTCACACAAACTGAGTTATAAACGAACTGAAATCTCCAAACTAACTGAAATCAAACTTCAGACGAACTGGAAGTTCACTTCGTGTGAACCGAAAAAATTTGTCAAAAGATCTGACCTCTCAAACAAACTAGAAATGACACCTCGTGTGGACTGAACCTTCTTTCACTCAAACTAAGGATCTGGAGATTCACATTCAAGATCAAATCATATTCAAACTCAGGATTCAAGGTGATAAGTGGATCTGTTCTTTTGACAATATTGGTAAACAACTAAGAGTCAAACAATTCGACTACTGTATCACATGTGATCACGTGTAACCTTGGATAAACAATTTCAACAATGGCTGTCACATGCAATGAATCATATGAACTTTGATTCTTTCAATTTAAAGAAGCCGTCATTTTCAAAGAATTTCAGTATTCACGTGAATTCCTTTTGAAATACTACAAATTCACATGCAAATGATATTATCTCAATCAAAACAGCCGACAACTTTAAACTGATCACATGCAAGGACCGACACCATCAATTACTACTTAATCTTGATTGGACCGTTCAATTTGAAACAATTAATCATCACAAGAACACATGGCCTGACACATTAAGTTGATTCATACGACCTGATTACTTTCAAACGATCTGCCTACTTCGTCTGAACTGATACGAACTAAACTCTGAGATCGTATGAACTGCTGATTTTCAAACGGACTAACAACCTCAAACGACCAGATAACTGATGCGAACAAAGATTCAAAACTCAGTTCGTCTGAATTGATACGAACTGTGATTAATCTCTCAAACGATCTGCACCATTTGTTCAAACGATCTGATGTTATTTTGTCAAATATGATCACGTTTTCGACTGATTAAGGATCTGATATGTTCAAGGATTATGCTACACTAAATTCCGATCACAATGATGTGTATATCGATCAATATCGTCCATAGAATCATTCTAGATCTGAGTCTAAAGTTCCTGTTCGTGTGAATCAGACAAGTCTCAAACGAACTGAATGATTTTTGATAACATTGATCAATTTTTAGGTCGATTTTACCATGTATTTTGTTAACCGATTGATTAAAACACAATTTTAGGTGATATATGTCAAAATCAGACCATATTAATCAACGAATCTCGAAAAAAAAATTTAAAAAATGTGAAAGAATGGAGTAGAAATCAGAATTTTTTAATGAAATCGAGCTGAAATTGCAAGAGCTCTTCCTCCTGAGCTCTGATACCACTTGTAGGATCGAGAATCGATCTGAACGAGTCTTCAGAAAAGCTCTAAACTGATTCAAAGGCGGAATTCAATGAATCAGAGTTTGTTTCAGCTAGATATTCACTAATAACTGTCTCTTGTATTGATTATAACGCGTTTACAAGTCTGGAGACACTTCGGCAGCACCTCGCTACCGGAATCTAAAAGTTACAAATGAAAAACTCAAGTCCACTATTTATACTAACTCCACTTCGTTTGAACAAGCATCTCCAGTTCATACGAACTGG
>JARYGA010000492.1:0-31761 GCA_030545235.1 Helianthus tuberosus
TCCTGGGGCTCTATTTTGACAAATCAACTACTTAAACATTGCCACTTTTTTTAGCAACAAGTTGGGTTTTTCCATTTTTTATTATTTCTTCAATCTTTTTAAGCATTTCTGGTCCAACAATCCTACAACAATCCTTAGTAAAGAATGAGCCATAGCCTTTATCACTCATTTGTGATACACTAAGAAGGTTGAATTTTAGATTGTCTATTATATTGACATTTTCAAACTTAACATTACCAGACTGAACTGTACCAAACCCCATCACCTTCCCTTTACTATTATTACTAAAGGATATATCACCCCCTCCATGAGTTTTGAAATCTTTGAGTAGGGCTCTACATCCAGACATGTGCCTGGAGCCTCCACTATCTACATACCAAAGACTATCTAAGCATGCAGAAGCTTCCTGCACATCAAGTAAAAGGTTAGTTCATTAGGGTCTCTAAAGCCAATAAGGCTTTGGATGGAGTCTCAACAGTGTCTGTGTTAAGTTCAGGTGGATGGACAGTGGTTAGCTCAGGGGTTTGGACAGTTTTGGAGTTGTTTTTCTCTAACCACTGTTGGGGGTCTTGCCCTATCAGCTGTTGATACCCAAAGGGATGCCTGTTCACTCTTGGTTTAGAAGGCCTTTTGTAAGCCTAATAAACATGTGGGACCCTTGGGTATGGTGGTTGACCTTTACCTCTTCGGTATTGGTTAGCAGGGGGTGCATCAGTCACCTGAACATCTCTTTTAATAGAGGTTTGGTTCAGCTGTTTTATAACAGCTGTTTGAACTGGCACAAACAGTGGTTGATTCTTGATTGGTGGTTTTGATGAACTCATGGATGTTTTTGAAGTGTACTCATTCCTTTTTACATCAAATGGTTTGAGATACACACATTCCTGAGTGAGATGGTTTGTTTTACCACAGATGGTGCAGCTCTTAGCAGGCACAATGACACTTGTTTTGTTAATATCATATGCTTTTAAATGAAAACAGTCTTTGGTCAAATGATTTTTCTTCTCACAGAAGTCACAAAACAAGTTTTTAACCTTTTCTTTTCTTCTTTTCAGACTCCTTTGCAACAGAGTTTTGAAACACTGTTGGGATGTCCTTAAGAGGAATAACCTTGGCGTTAGGAGCTTTTACACCATAAATGGTTGTGAAGTCCATGGGTTTGAAGTTTTCAAGAATGTCACACTCATCAGACCATGTGGGTTTGAATTGGTATTTCTCAATCTCCTCAAAAGTTGAGGACCCCACAGATCTTTCCAAAGTGATTTTGTTACCAAGTTTATCAGTTATTTTAACTTCTTGGCCATTCTTGTTGGTTGGTATGATTTCAACAGAACCAGCTTGATTTAGAGCAGTGTTTTCAACTTGGTCATTTTTTCTAAACCCTATGCCAAATTTTACGTTACTTTCAAGCTGTTTTTCAAGCATGATCTCATAACCTTTGCAGGATTCCACCCATTTTTCACAAGTGATTTGGGTGGCTTCCAACTCTTTTTTGCAAACTTGATATTTTTCTATCATTGTTTGGAGTTGGTCCTTGGTTATGCTATGCTCTTGTTTGATGCTGCAAATTTCATTTTCTTTTTCACTCAATTTGTTTTTCAGTTCTTTTAATGACTTTTCAAATTGAACTTCAGAAGTTAATAACCTATCCCTAAGGTTTTCATTCACCTCTTTAATCTTAGCAAATGCTATGATGCATTTGTCTGAACACAGATTTTTAAGAACCTGAGGTGATACCTTAGATGCAGCCATCATGGCACAATCACAGGTATGATCACTTTCTTCTTGAGTTTTCTCTTCTTTTTCACCATCTTTCTTCTTTTATTCTTCTTCAGACCATCAGGTAAGCTGCTCCAGTCAACAAACCCTTGGGTGAAAAAGCTTTGCTAATCTGGTTGAACCACTGTTGGTGTAGCTTGTTGAGGTGCAACTGGTTGCACTTGAACCTGAGGGACAGGAGCCTGGACATACTGAATTTGTGGAACAGTGGTTTGAACATAATGTACAGGAACAAGGGTTGCAGGGTGTGCATAGTGAGCAGTGTTTACATGAGCAGCAGGGGTATATTGGGCATAGTGCACAGTGCTTTGGTTATTTTGTGGTCTAGGGTTTGAGCTAGGATGTGTAATAATTGGTCCATTGGTTTGACTACTGCATTCCCTAGCAAAATGACCTAGCCTATTACACTTATAGCACTTAATCTTTAACTTATCCAGCCCCACTTTTAGATTCCCATGTAACCCAGGAAATTTTCTCCCTGTCCTTTTGTAAAACTTGCTGGTTCTAACACTCAGCAAAGCAAGTTGATGCAAAATGTCCATTTCTTCTAAGTCAGTTGGATCAAAATGCTGCAAATCATTGAGCTCAAAGCATAGATTGTCAGAGTTCTGGCTTTCTCCATTTGCTGTGAAAGCATAATTGGATGAGTGAGGATAAGAGTTGAAGTTTCGACCAGCAGTTATGTCAATAAATTGATCATAACTCTGATCCTTACTACTGCCAGACTCTTCCTGACCCAAAAGAGCTGTGTTACCAAATGAAATCATCTGCAACTTTTCCAGACTCTTGCAACTTCTTTTTCTGGTTTAACTCCCTTTCATAGGTCAGGAGTCTACCATGAAGTTGGGTCAGATCTTTGAACTCAACAGAGTTTCTGGTTACAAAAGCAATTGTGTCCCATTTTTCAGGAAGTGATCTTAAAAACCTGTTGTTAACAGTTGATTTAGGAAATTCAGTTTTAACAAGCTTAAGTTCACTTACGAGACAACTAAATCGCTCAAACTGCTATGTTAATGTTTCACCCTTAATGTGATAAAAGGTTTCATAGTGTTGGTTCAAAATTTCCCTGTTGTTTTCTATTACTTCTTCAGTCCCCCCAAATTGTTCCTTAAGTGCATCCCACAATTCCTTGGCACTGTTACAGTGTAACAGCCCAGCATAGATTTCACTAGGGAGTGCAGATGCAACGATGCTGAATGCCTTAGCATCTAGTTCAAGTTTTTGAAAATCCTGATCAGTGTAGTTCTCTAATTTCTTAGGAACAAAAACCTTTAGATCCTTAGCACTCGGCACCATTGGAACATGTGGTCCAAAGATAACCGATTTCCAACATTCGGTGTTCTGTTGAGCTAGGATGTGACCCATCCTTCGCTCCCAGATGTGGTATTCATTTCTCTTTAACATAGGTGGTTTGAAGAGAGAATCAATGTTATTGTTCATATCTTGTGATTGTGACATCATGCTGGTTGTTTTACAGGCACTGATTAATCAACTTTGCTCGTGATTAACCCTTACTCTGTTTTTCAACGAAACAAACAATTAAGAAGTATCAACGATTTTGAGCTGAACTTTTTACGTCAAAATGATTGTTAGATCAAGTTTGACTGTCAAAGCTCTGATACCAATTGTTAGGATCTGAGTTTCTTATGATTGTGTTTGTTTGAGATTAATGAAGATGAATTAGAAATAAGTGCAGCGGAATTAAAAATGGAAACAAACGTTCAACACAATCAAATGAGAGAATTGCTTTCAACACACATGTTTGACATGAAATCGAATGATTATATTTATTACAATGATTCAATTACACTTGCATGCATGTAATACAATCTCCCCCTCAGCCTGAGCTCACAGATAGTTTGTTCGTATAGAATGAGTTGTGATGAAAGAGCTAATAGAACAGTACAGGGTACTGTTCTATTTATAGTACGAAGCAAACCACTGAAGCATCTTTGCTGATGTCACCATGAAAGTGACACCTAACCTCCTAACAACCTACAACCACTGATCTATACAAGCACTGTTATCTAACCACTTATTACAATACAATACAAAGAAATAAACTAACTACTGGTTCTCATTCCACTGTTATACTCCTAGCAGTGCTTTGTGTCTTCAGCAGACTTGAACCATGATAGTAGATTGAGCATCAGTGCTTTAGTCTTCAACAGTCTTTAACAGGCTTTAGAAGTTGTTGAAGATCAGCAGTTGTTGTAGACGAACAGTGGATGGAGGTCATCAGATGTTAAGGCCACTTCCAAGGGGAAAAATTGAATACAAACATCTGCTTATTCTGAATCCACTGATCTGATCCAGTTTTGGCTTCAATCAACTGTTCCTTTGTAGGGTTCAATCCCAACAAAATGTTTAGAAATTGAGTGAAGAAGAATGATGGGGTGGGGCTTGGTTTCGGCCGAACACAAGGGAAGAGAGGAGAGGAGTGTTTGTGAAGTTTGGTTATGTTAGAAATGAGGGTGATGATGATATTTGAGGTGTAGATAAGGTTTATTATACAAAGGTTCTTAATCTCCCTCCAACACATTAACCGTATGGTATCAAGGAGGGATCTTTGACTAAACTATGCTTAGTCAACATGGTTAAGAGGGTGGGGTCCATTGTTGACGATTAGAAGAGGGGGGTATGGTTTTGTTTAAAAACTTGTTAAGTGTATTGTGTATGTTATATGTGTAATAAGTTAGAAGGTTTATGTGTTTAATGGTTCTTGATGTAAAACATAGTGTTTATGACCATAACTAGCTTGATGATGTCAAAACATTGTTAACTAGTTCACAATATGCTTCTAGTTGTGTTCGGTTGTTCGTTTAGTTATCGGATTGCTTAAAAAGTTAACATTAGTGTCTTGTATGGTGTTATATGTAAGTATGTCGTGTTAGTGTTTTCAACACCTTTTAAGCTATTCTGAACACTCTGGCGTTATTTCTGATTATTACATAAGCTGATAGATGCTGATGTTTGCTGAATTTTGCTGAATTCTATTGGTTAGTGCTAGTTTCGGGCAGTTTCTAGTGTTCACTTGTCACTCGGAAGGCAGTATTATAAACCCTTACTTTCCTACATAGAGTTGTAGTATAACTTTCATTCTGGGACTCCATCTATGTTCTAAACATGTTGTCTGACTGAGTACTGAGCTCCCGTCAGTACTACCAGTCCATCTGATAAGTGTGCTTGTTTCGTACTATGCCTTGTTTAAACTGTTTACAGTCGAAATCAATAATAATAGTCATCATGCATCATGAAATATTTTGTGAGTTCTTTAAACATAATCCATGAAATCATACACATCATAAGTTCAAAATGCACAACCAAATAATATAAAATACTGTTCACATTGCACGGAAATTACACGAAAAGTGCCAATTGTCACATTCTCCCCCCGTTACAAGAATTTCGTCCCGAAATTCAAGCTGTGTTATCGGTTGAAGGGGAGTTTTGGAACAGGTGATGGTACTTATACTTGATTTGATCTTCACATTCCCATGTAAACTCTGGACAGTGACGTGAGTTCCAACGAACTTTGACGAGCTTTATACGACTCCTTCGTGTCTTGTGGACCTTCCAGTCCGTAACCTCAACAGGTTCTTCGGTAAATTGGAGTTTGTCGTTAATATGAATATCATCTGCTGGGATGACGACTGTTTCTTGAGTAGGACTTTTCTTGAGATTAGACACATGGAACGTGTCGTGTACACTGCTGAGTTCTTCTGGAATCTTTGACTTGTATGCAACGGTTCCGATCTTTTCCAGAATTTCGAAAGGTCCAATGTAACGCGGGTTCAACTTTCCACGTTTTCCAAATTGCACTAATCCTTTCCAATGCGAGACTTTCAACAAAACCATGTCTCCAACCTCAAATTCCAATGGTTTGCATCGTTTGTCGGTGTAGCTCTTCTGTCTATCATGAGCTGTCTTGATACGATCACGTATCTGAGCAATCTTATCTGTGGTTTCCTGAACCAACTCTGGAACAATGAGTTGTTTATCTTCGGTTTCCGCCCAACACAACGGGGACTGACACTTTCGCCCATATAAAGCTTCAAACGGGGCGGCCTGGATGCTGGTGTGATAGCTATTACTGTAGGAAAACTCCACTAAAGGCAAGTGAGTATTTTGACAACTGTGTCACTACATAAGAATATAAAACCAATGAAATATTGTGTTTCATACTTGGGATTTGTATAAATATGTGTATCATTTGCACATATCAATTCTTGTTCAATTTCGAGCTTTAAATCGCTTTCTAGAAGGTTATACGTGAACTGATGCATAAAAGTAATCAGTTTAACGTGAAAAACACTCTGGAATAGTGACATAGGCTTAACATACCTTAAATAACCTTTACATAACATAGAAATAAGTTTTGTAGGGTTTGGTGTGTCGAAAACAAGCTTATTCGATCACAGGGACTATTTGCGTCAAACTATGAAACTATGCTGATTTGTACAGTAACGAACATTCCAGAACTTGATCATAAGTTAAACATACCTTAAATATCCTTTACATAGCTTAGAAATAGGCTTTGAGGGGTTCGGTATGCGAAAATAAACTTTTTGATCAAACAGGGACTAAAAGCATCAAAAAGTACATAAGTTTGCATTTACGCGCATATCTCATGTTCTGAACATATCCGGACATCCGAAAATTTTTGTAATCATTAAAATATTTTATTCTAGTGATTAGAATGCAAAAATACCATTCACCGCGTAATTTGGATCGTTTTCGCGTCCGTTCGAGTTTTCGTCGTAATTAACCGAATAACGTGACCGTACGACCAAACGAACCAACATCTGAGATATTTTTGAGCATATATTGAGTTCTCTATACTTTAACTTCATTTTAGAGCCTTGAAATGGGGTTAACGGGGCTTAAACGTGCCGAAAATCAAGTTTTAAGCATGCAGGGACCTGTTTTGACAATTTTAGAAACTTGGAACTGAGCTCCCCCGAGCCACGCGCCAAGCCCAGGGTTACCTGGCGCGCCACGCTACAGGGACCAAAACTCAGCACCTTAATTTTAGCAACCAGCTTCAATTCCAGGGTTATTTATGCAAAATTCTCAAATACCTAGAGCTGGTTTTGGGTCCCCATTGTATTGTAATACCATGTGCACAAGTGTAGGGCCAAGATTACACCTTCCTAACACATGTAATGATCTTGATGATCCAATCTTCCAATAAATAGCATGGTTTCTCATTTGGGTTCTTCACATTTGATCTCAATTTCCTTCTCTAAGTTGAAGCTCTCCTTGTGAAGCTTCATACCTGAGAATTTTTTAGTTCAAACCTTCATTGCTTGGACCCTTTGTAAGTTTCTTTCATGCTTTCTATGTATTTCAAGCATGAAAGTCAAACAGTGTTTGACTTTCTTTTTTGACCAGTCTTTGGTCAACACGAAGTTCATTTGAACTTTGCAACGTGAGCGTAATCACGATGGTTATAGTCCCTTGTGACTATACCTACTGAGTTCTTCTGGAAGCTTTGACTTGTATGCAACGGTTTCGATCTTTTCCAGAATTTCGAAGGGTCCAATGTAACGCGGGTTCAACTTTCCATGTTTTCCAAATTGCACTACTCCTTTCCAAGGCGAGACTTTCAACAAAACCATGTCTCCAACCTCAAATTCCAATGGTTTGCGTCGTTTGTCGGTGTAGCTCTTCTGTCTATCACGAGTTGTCGTGATACGATCACGTATCTGAGCAATCTTATCTGTGGTTTCCTGAACCAACTCTGGACCAATGAGTTGTTTATCTCCGGTTTCCGCCCAACACAACGGGGACCGACACTTTCGCCCATATAAAGCTTCAAATGGGGCGGCCTGGATGCTGGTGTGATAGCTATTACTGTAGGAAAACTCCACTAAAGGCAAGTGAGTATTGTGACAACTGTGTCACTACATACGAATACAAAACCAATGAAATATTGTGTTTCATACTTGGGATTTGTATAAATATGTGTATCATTTGCACATATCAATTCTTGTTCAATTTCGAGCTTTAAATCTCTTTCTAGAAGGTTATACGCGAACTGATGCTTAAAAGTAATCAGTTTAACGCGACAAACACTCCGGAATAGTGAAATAGGCTTAACATACCTTAAATAACCTCTACATAACTTAGAAATAAGTTTTGGAGGGTTTGGTGTGTCGAAAACAAGCTTATTCGATCACAGGGACTATTTGCGTCAAACTGTGAAACTATGCCGATTTGTACAGTAAGGAAGATTCTGGAACTTGATCATAAATTAAACATACCTTAAATATCCTTTACCTAGCTTAGATATAGGCTTTGAGGGGTTCGGTATGCGAAAATAAACTTTTTGATCAAACAGGGACTAAAAGCGTCAAAAAGTACATAAGTTTGCATTTACGCGCATATCTTACATTTTGAACATATCCGGACATCCAAAAAATTTTGTAATCATTAAAATATTTTATTTTAGTGATTGGAATGCAAAAATACCATTCATCGCGTAATTTGGATCATTTTCGCGTCCGTTCGAGTTTTCGTCGTAATTAACCGAATAACGTGACCGTACGACCAAACGAATTGACATCCGAGATATTTTTGAGCATATTTTAAGTTCCCTATACTTTAACTTCATTTTAGAGCCTTGAAATAGGGTTAACGGGGCTTAAACGTGCCGAAAATCAAGTTTTAAGCATGCAGGGACCTGTTTTGACAATTCTGGAAACTTGGAACTGAGCTCCCCAGAGCCATGCGCCAAGCCCAGAGGTACCTGGCATGCCACGCTACAGGGACCAAAACTCAGCACCTTAATTTCAGCAACCAGCTTCAATTCCATGGTTATTTATGCAAAATTCTCAATACGTGGAGCTGGTTTTGGGTCCCCATTGTATTGTAATACCATGTGCACAAGTGTAGGGCCAAGATTACACCTTCCTAACACATGTAGTGATCTTGATGATCCAATCTTCCTATAAATAGCATGGTTTCTCATTTGGCTTCTTCACATTTGATCTCAATTTCCTTCTCTAAGTTGAAGCTCTCCTTGTGAAGCTTCATACCTGAGAATTTTTTAGTTCAAACCTTCATTGCTTGGACCCTTTGTAAGTTTCTTTCATGCTTTCTATGTATTTCAAGCATGAAAGTCAAACAGTGTTTGACTTTCTGCTTTGACCAGTCTTTGGTCAACACGAAGTTCGTTTGAACTTTGCAACGTGAGCGTAATCACGATGGTTATAGTCCCTTGTGACTATACCTTCTGATTACCACGTTGATTAGTCGAAGTGACGAGTCATAGTTTCGGTCAAAATACGTGTTTATGCGTATTTTGCATAGAAGCTATTTTTTGGTATCAAAACTTGTTTTCAAACTTAGTTAAACATGTTTAACTCGTCACTTTTAGTCTAGTGCTTGTATAGGGTCGTAAGATAAGCGGTCTTGACAACCGCTTAGACTTTCGAACCCGAGCCATTTGGTCGATCGTTAGGATCCGACCAAGCATGTTATGTGACCATAGTTGTATAGGGAATGACCTTCTGAGGTTATACCTTATGGTCACTTAGTTTAATTAGTTGTATGATAGGTAGTTTATATGCCTTAGGTAAATGACCAAAATGCCCTTTTCATGCATAATTGGTATTTAAGCATATGTAATTTAACTTTTGTCACTTAAACTGATTATACAACATATTTAAACTTGTTAGGGCATATAAATACTTGTCATAGGATTAGTTAGGCATCTCGAACGCGCATTCACGCGAACGACGCGTTAAAGTAGCATAAGCTACCTTAATGGGTCGTAACGGGTCGAAAGCTCTTAGGATAGGTTCCGATTTAGAATGTAGGTTTTGTTGAAGCATAACACATGAGTTCCGATACTCATTTGGTTTACGAGACCTCATTTTACCCAATCTTCCGATTTAGGTGCCGATTGTTTAACTAGTGATCCGATTACTAGGTACCACTTGATTCCTTGATTTCCGAGCTTCCTTAGGACACTTAATCGAGGATACTTACAATCTCAAGTGAGTACATAGTCCCCTCTTTTACTGTTTTCAAATGTTTTAGGGTAATACATGTGTGCCGATACGCTATTTTCATGATTTCGACTATATGATTACACATGCATAGAACTATCTTTTGACGAATTAAACTATTATTCATGGTTTAAACACTGATTTCCAAAGTTTGCTACGACTATTTGTTGTTCATATGTTTACTTATACATTCATTAACAGTGATCAAGCCGATTGGTAGTACGATATAGCGCTATAGGACTAGACACCCCATTCCTGTTGTATGGAATGTCAGAAACCAAATTTTAACCAAATAGAATATGCTTTTGTGGTATTTCTATAGTCTCTAAAGTGTAGTTTGATTCACTAAGGTTTGAATGTATTGCTAAATCACGATTTATGGTATATTTCGATATACTACCAACGTGATACTGTTTGCTAAAGCATAATTTGATATGCTATTGTTTACCAAAATATAGTTTGATATATTACCAAACCATGATTTAGGTATGTTCCGACATACTACCAACGTGATATTGTTTACTAAAGTAAAGTTGATATACTACCGACATTATTATTTAAGAAACTAAAGTATATTTTAAAATACTACCAAAGCATAGTTGATGTGCTATTTTCAAACCAAAACATAACTGATATGTTATTTACAAGAACCAAAGTATGATTTGATATACTATCGATGTTTGCATTCTTAAACCAAAGTATACTTGTGATGTACTACCAAATCTATTATTTCTGAAACTAAAGTATATTCTAATATACTATCTATTTAACGAATTCGAAACTAAAGTATATTTAGATATACTACTTATCCGCTTATCTCAAAACCAAAGTATATTTTTGTATATACTATAAACATTTTACCAAAACGACGCATTTTAGAAACAAAACTTTTACAAGGATTCATGGCTGTTTTTGAAAGCATAAAACCTTTTCTTATGTTATCCAAAGCCATGAATCTAATACACAAATCCTATGTTACTCACAGGCATTTTTATGCTGATGTACCTATTTTCACATATGTTTCAGGTGCTACTACGTGATGATTGTTGATGCATGCGACACATAGGACGGACTTGTGCCTTAGCAACTTTAAAATTTGAGATACAATTATTTGTATTTATCTGATTTGTAATAAAAAATGAGTTCAATAATTCAATAAAACGAAATTATTTAATCCATGGTTGTGAAACAATGATTCTGTTACGACACTCCCCGGCGTTTCCGCCACGATTTGTTGTTTTACGTGGTCTGGGTGTGACAAGTATCCCAACTTCCACCGAAGTCCATCACACAAGTACGCAACATGTCTTCCAAAGTTTGTATCGCCCGTTCGCTTTGGCCGTCCGTCTGTGGGTGAAAGGCCGTGCTAAGATTTAATTGAGATCCAAAGGCCTTCTGAAACGTTTGCCAAATCCTTGACACAAAACGACCATATCGGTCGGATATGATAGAGACAGGCACTCCGTGACGTGCCACAATCTCCTTGAGATATATCTCCGCCAACTTCTTGGTGCTATCATTCTCACTAATCGGTAGAAAATGCGCGGACTTCGTAAGTCAGTCAACAATTACCCAAATCATATCATGGCCCCTTTGAGTTCTTAGTAACTTAGTAACGAATTCCATCGAGATATGTTCCCGCTTCCATGCGGGAATATCAGGTTGTTGCAGCAACCCTGATGGTTTCTTGTATTCCGCCTTATCCTTGGCACAGGTAAGACAGTTACCCACGTATGTAGCAATATCGGCTTTCATCTTAGGCCACCAATAAAAATCCTTCAAGTCTTTGTACATTTTGTCGGATCCTGGATGTATAGAGTACCTTGACTTATGAGCTTCATCTAAAATAAGTACGCGTAGATCGCCAAAGAATGGAACCCAAATTCGCTCCATGAAGTATAATGTTCCATCTTCCTTTGGCAACAATTGCTCCTCCATTCCATGCAATGATTCGGCTTGTAGATTATCTGGTTTAAGCACTTCTTGTTGAGCTTCATGAATCCGAGTAGTGAGATTAGTTTGTATGGTCATCTCTAAGGCTCACACCTTTAGAAGCTTTGCACGCTCCTTGCGGCTCAAGGCGTCCACTACGACGTTCGCCTTGCTCGGGTGATACTTTATCTCATAATCGTAATCGTTTAATAAGTCGACCTATCTTCGTTGCCTCATGTTTAGGTCTTTTTGATCGAAAATGTGCTGCAAACTCTTGTGATCCGTAAAGATTGTGCAACGAGTACCATACATATAGTGACGCCAAATCTTCAATGCAAAATCACCGCACCTAGCTCAAGGTCGTGCGTGGTATAGTTCTTCTCATGCACATTCAATTGACGAGACGCGTACGCGATGACTTTGTCCCGTTGCATCAACACACAACCAAAACCTTGTCGAGATGCATCACAATAAACGACAAAACCATCGGTACCGTCGGGTAAGGATAAAATCGACCCATCACAAAGCTTATCTTTCAACAGTTGGAAAGTTGTTTCTTGTTTCTCACCCCAATAAAATTTCTTGTCTTCCTGGGTTAGGGACATTAACGGCTGAGCAATCTTCGAAAAGTTCTCAATGAATCGCCTGTAGTAACCCGCTAACCCCAGAAATTGCCGTATCTCAGTTGGGGTCTTAGGTGCTTCCCAATTTTTGATCGCCTCAATCTTGGCAAGGTCGACATGAATTTCGTTCTCATTCACCACATAACCTAGGAATTGCACCTCGTGAATCCAAAATTCTCACTTCGATAGCTTCGCGTACAGTTGTTCATTCTTCAAGAGTTCCAAGATAGCTCGCATAGGTTGCTCATGCTCCTCCTTGGTTCGCGAGTATATGAGGATGTCATCAATAAACATAATCACAAACTTATCCAGATACGGATTACACACTCGATTCATGAGTTCCATGAATACCACCGGTGCGTTCGCTAAGCCGAATGGCATGACAAGGAACTCGTAATGCCCATAGCGAGTCCTAAAGGCCGTTTTAGGGATACTTTCTTCTTGTATTCTCAATTGATGGTACCCCGATCTCAAGTCAATCTTGGAGTAATAACTGGAACCTTGTAGTTGGTCAAACAAGTCATCAATCCTCGGTAGAGGATACAGATCCTTGATGGTTAGTTTGTTTAACTCCCTGTAGTCGATGCAGATACGGAAGCTGCCATCTTTCTTTATAACAAACAACACTGGAGCTCCCCAGGGTGAGAAGCTCGGACTGATAAATCCCTTGTCTAGCAGCTCTTGCAATTGAGTCAAAATGTCCTGCAACTCTGATGGAGCTAACCGGTATGGTGCATTTGCCACTGGTGCCGCTCCTAGCACTAGATCTATCAGAAACTCCACTTGTCGCTGTGGGGGTAGCCTAGGCAAGTCTTCGGGAAAGACTTCCGAAAATTCTCGCACAACAGGGATGTCTTCTAACTTTGGCTCCTTAGTCTCCTTGTCGATGACATGAGCGAGGAAAGCTATGCAGCCTTTTCGGAGGAACTTCTGCGCCTTCTTGCAATTGATAATTCGTAGGGGCGTCTCGCACTTCTCCCCATGAATCACAAGCATTTCTTCATTCAACAGTGGGATGCAGATGGTTTTCTCATGGCAAACCACCTCCGCACGGTTGTCGGACAACCAATCCATCCCAACAACAACGTCGAAACATCCAAAATCAACAGGTAAAAGATCAATAGAAAATTATCGCTCTCCAAGTTCAAGTGTGGAGCCCTGGATCACCTCATTCGCTTCGACTAACTTTCTATTTGCCAGTTCTATAGAATATGGGACGTCTAGCTTACTTGAAACTAGGCCAAGTGTATTCTTAAAATCTATAGATATGAAACTAAAGTCGGGGCCAGTATCAAACAGAACAGATGGATAGTGTTGGTTAATAGGTAACGTACCCGTAACCACATTCGGATCCTGGTGTGCTTCTCGAGCTCCAATAGTGAATACTCTTCTGTGGGCTTGATTATCTTTAGGGCAGTCTCTATTGAAATGCCCCATGTCTCCGCAGCCATAACAGCCCTGGCCATGACCATTACCATTCCCGCCTTGATTGTTATTATTGTTTCCTCCTCGGTTCCCATTGCCAGCTTGATTACCATTTCTGCCTCTATTCCCATTTCCTCCCTGATTACCATTCCCACCTTGGTTCCTATTACCATTCTGATTACCGTTACCACCTTGGTTACCATTTCCTCCTTGATTCCTATTACCACGTCCAGCACCAAACCAACACGTGTCCTTAGCATGCCCAGTCCTACGACAGTTTTCACACTTACTGGTCCTGCACAGACCCGTATGATGATATCGGCATTTATTACACTTTGGAAGGAAACCCGCATACCCTTTTCCCCTAGTCTTAGTGTTTGTTGTGTCAGTCTTGACCTCTGCTGGCGGGTTTGCATCCCTACGCTTATTGGAATCATTTTTTGCTCGCGTGCTCCTTTTGAAGTTCGAGAACTTTCTCTTGTTGTCATTTGAGAACTCCACATGAGTTTATTTCTTGTTTGTACCAGATTTCGAGAATTTTCCCAAACAGAGTGCCTCTTCAGTGAGTGCGACACTCAAGTCAATGGCCTCAGTGATGGTCGGAGGCTTTGAGGTAGTAACCATGCTCAGGATCTCGGGAGCAAGACCCCAGATGAATCTCTTAATCCTCTTAAATTCAGGCTCAACCAAATAGGGAATAACCCTTGATAAGTCATGAAAACGCTGGATGTACTCAGAAATCTTTGGTCCATCCATCTTCAAGTTCCAGAATTCAGTTTCAAGCTTCTGAATTTCGACCCTGGAGCAGTATTTCTTTCGCATCAACTCTTTGAGCTCGTCCCGGCTCATTGCATATGCAGCAGCCTCACCCTTGGTTTGAACCTGAAGGTTCCACCAAGAGAGTGCACCATCCATGAACAATCTCGAAATGTAGGTAACTCTCTGCTCAGGTAAACATTTACTCATCCTCAGAACTGAATCAGTCTTCTCGACCCATCGTACGAATGCAACGGCACCTCCTGTGCCATCAAAGTTCAAGGGCTTACAGTCTAGGAACTGTTTGTATGTGCAGCCTGAAACATATGCAACAAAAAATCACGAGTGAGCATTGACATAGCACAAATGGAAATATCCAAAAGATTTGTAATGTGTCTTGGGTGACTTAACATTACCAGTGGGAGGATTGTTTCCTGAAGTGCCACTGCTTTGTTCATAGCGGAGGGCTTCATGCTGCGCTATTGCCAGAGATATGTGCTCGTTAAGTTCTGCTTCAGTTCTTGGTAACGGGTTTGTGTTTGTGCTCCGTCTGGGAGGCATTTTCTTCTATCAAGAAGTATCGGGTAGGTTAGACATTATTCACCAAATAAATGTCTATGGGGTACATATATATATACATATATATAACATAAATGATCATCACATCATCCAAACAAACAATCACATAAGTATCACATGCACACACAAGCAACAATGTATGATAAAGAAAACAACCGCTGAGCTTTCATATATATATCTGACAACTTGATACATTGTTTTTATAGAAGAAAAACAAAAAGGACTCGAGGTTACATCGCCTCGGTCGTACAAGTTTCATAATACAAAAGTAGCAACTATTTTCTCCTACATTAGTCTTCATAATCTTCAAGTGTCTCTAGCTCAATCCTGGTCTTCATATACACAAGCTAGTGGGTCTGTAACTCCCACACAAAAGGTACCTGCAAACAAAAGGGTCTAGGGTGCTGGAGGAGATGGAGGTGTAGGAAAGACCAAGCTACGAAGATGAGCTACCTCATCCTCGCGCTCTTGGACTCGACTGATCAAAAAGCTCACCTGCTGCTCTAGTGTAATAAATCGAGCAGCATGACCATCAACTAGTGCATGGACAGGTCGTGGTGGAGACACTGGTGGAGGTGAAGAGGGTAGTGGTGTGACCGGTGGGGGATAAGTTGGTTGCGGAGGTCGCCTAGCGTCGGCCTTGCTCTCTAACTCGTAGACTCTGCGGTAGAGGATCTCTACCTGTAGCTGGAGTGATAACAAAAGATCATCTCTGGTGTAACCAGAGTGATGAGAAGGATGGTACAGATCAGACAATGGCATGGTGTATGGAGGAAATAATCGGGGTGACTGATGACACGGACCCAACTCGGGTGGAGAAAGGTAGGGTGCAGACGTGTGACCAACGGGTGCTCGAGTGTCAGAATAAAGGGGTTGTCGGGACGTGCCCTCTGTCACACCCCAAAAAAAACCACACACGGAATACTACCGCTTGGAGGCGTGACATGACCAGGATCAAGCCACCAATCATATTGAACATAAGTATGTATATCAAAAGTCATTCATCAATACGATAGGTGTTTACAAAACCAAATATAAACAAGGGTGTAGCGGAAGCATTTAATGTAACCCAACATAAGTTTAAGTACAAAATGTTATAATGTTTAACAACACATTCACGATCCATGTCCACAACGACTGTGCCTCCCGTGCAAGCTCCAAAAGTACCTAAGGTCCTGCAAGGCATGTAACAGAGAGTCAACAACTAGTTGAGCGAGTTCACAGTTGGATATTTAGTTATAATGTTCATTTCGTGAATCGTATGTTCGATTAGTAATCATGTATCGTATGTAATAACATCGCGGCCCTCAAGGCATGTTTGCGAAGATTAGTGGGGGTTTCCCCTGTTTTCTAGACTGGTTATGTTTGTATCGCGGCCCTCCAGGCATGTTTGCGAAGATTAAAGTATAGTTCGCGGCCATTCCAGGCATGTTTGCGAAGATCGTTCTAGTATAGTTCGCGGCCATTCCAGGCATGTTTGCGAAGAAAGTATATGTATCACTAGTCTAGTAGTATCTACCATCGACCTTCTTCATCCGAGGCCAATGGTATGAAAATTCCGATAACTCTCAAGCATAAATAATCAATCAACCCATTCCCAAACCCCGGGAATCCCATGCCTTGGTAGGAGTGTGAACTCACCTTGTTTCGCTCGGTATGCTAGGTATGTGCTCAAAGTAAGTCAATCACGTCCTAAAGTATGCACGTATGTGAAATCAGTTTGTGTCCAAGTTATGCACGTATAAACATGTAGCACGTAATCACAATCATATACAAGATGGCTACACTTAACAGCAGTTAAATATTCCAGTTAACACTTAACAGAATTAACTCAAGTTACTGCACAGATCAGCTATTCGGCGAAACATGCATGTTGGCGAAACACAGATAGTGACGAAACACAGATAACGACGAAACACAGATAGCGACGAATCACAATATTGACGAAACACATTCTGTTTCGTCGGGGTGTCCCCTGGCGAAACAGAACTTCTGATTCGTCGACTACTTTTGGCGAAACACATTCTGTTTCGCCGAGAGTTCTGTTTCGTCGAACAGTTCAGTTTCGCAGACATCAGTTACAGCAGATGCGAAAAACACATAAACCCAACAGCCGTAAAACAGCAATTCCTCAATCATACAGAAATCATACAACACAGAATCATCGTAACATCATCATAACATAAGCATCACAGTTCTTAACGCCTAGCACGAACCCTAGGTTATGTGTACAACATATAGATTTAACATACAACATTATATCATCGATTCCTATCAAGATACTAATGTGTATTCAGAATCAGGCCATATAAACAACATTCAGAACCGAGTATCATCAACATACCCTCCTATAATCCAGAAATCAAGCATAAACACAACATGTATAAAGAAATCAAGGGACAAAGAAACCGATTTAGACAAGCACGCACTAACCGAGATATTCGGGATGAACAAGGGAGGATTCGAGAGAGAAGATGATGGTTGATGATGGGTATCGCCTTTTCAAAAGAGAGAGTTCTAGGGTTTCTATTTTTGTTAAAAGTGTGAAACAGGAAGTCGGTTTCACTTAATATCCACGAATTACCGTTCTGGGCCCTTAATGGGCTTTGCGAATCAATGGGCCGACGAAACACATTCTGTTTCGTCGTGAAGTGCTATGGCGAAACACACTGTTTCGTCGAGATGCTTGATGGCGAAACATATCAGTTTCGTCGGGATGTAAATCGCGAAACAGTCTGTTTCGTCGGGTCCTTTCATGTTTTAAACAGTTTAAGTTTTCAACAAGGTGTTTCATGATATACAGCCAAACACAAAATCATGCAACCACAATTGTTCATTATAAAATAACGTATACAGTTACAAGTTAAACAACTACACAGTCAAAGTCAACGTGCACTTAATGCGAAAATGAAAGTCGGAAACTCGAGTTGTCACATTATCCCCAACTTGAAAGAAATTTCGTCCCGAAATTTAGCATGCGGTTACTGAGGAAGCTAGGTAAGTTATCGTTTACTGGTTTTCCTGGGGTGTCACATCATCCCCCCGTTGAGTTGGGATTTCATCCCGAACTTCTGTAGTAGCTTCAGCCTCAGTAGTAGTTGCATTGTTTTCGAACAACTGGGGATATTTGAGTTCCATTTGATCTTCGCGTTCCCAGGTAAACTCTGGGCCGCGACGGGAGTTCCAACGAACTCGTACAAGAGGTATTCTAGTGTTCTTGAGGACCTTAACATCCCGGTCCGTGATTTCAACTGGTTCCTCGACGAAATGCAATTGTTCGTCGATAGTGAGCTCCTTCAGAGGAACTATGTGGGTCTCATCTGACTGAAACTTCTTCAGATTCGACACGTGAAAGACGTTGTGAACTGCACGGAGTTCAGCTGGTAAGTTCAGTCTGTAGGCCACTTTGCCTATTTTCTCTATGACTTCAAATGGTCCAACATATCGTGGATTTAGTTTGCCTCGTTTGCCAAAACGAACAACACCCTTCCAGGGTGAAACTTTGAGTAGTGCTCGATCCCCAACTTGGAATTCGAGTATTTTCCTGTCTTTATCGGCGTATACTTTCTGACGGTCACGTGCTGCCGCCATGCGTTGTCGTATTTGAGCAATCTTTTCAGTAGTATCAACTACCATTTCTGGACCTGTGATCTGACTGTCACCCACCTCTGCCCAACAAAGAGGTGATCGGCATTTACGCCCGTACAATGCCTCAAATGGAGCAGCTTTAATGCTGGTGTGGTAACTGTTGTTGTATGAAAATTCCACAAGTGGCAAATGTTTTTCCCAGCCTTTGCCAAAGTCAATTACGCACGCCCGAAGCATGTCTTCTAGAGTTTGAATAGTTCGCTCAGACTGCCCGTCTGTCTGAGGATGATAAGCTGTGCTCATGTCTAAACGAGAGCCAAAAGATTTGTGCATTGCTTGCCACAGTTCTGAAGTAAAACGTGCATCACGATCAGAGATAATAGATGTGGGCACCCCGTGCCTCGAGACAACTTCCTTAAGGTATATGTCTGCTAGAGTGGAGAACTTATCCGTTTCCTTGATAGCCAAGAAGTGAGCAGACTTTGTGAGTCGATCCACGATCACCCAAATAGTATCATTCCCACGTTGAGATCTGGGTAAGCCGGTAACAAAATCCATGGAAATTTGCTCCCATTTCCATTGTGGTATCTCAGGTTGCTGAAGTGGGCCTGATGGTTTCTGATATTCTGCTTTGACTCTCGCACAAGTCAAACACTTTCTAACGTAAGTTGCTATGTGGGCCTTCATGCTAGGCCACCAATATGTAGTTCTGAGGTCGTGGTACATCTTATCTGAACCAGGATGTACTGAGTAGCGAGACTTATGAGCTTCATCCATTACAAGCTCGCGTAGGTTGCCATAGAGTGGGACCCAGATGCGTCCGGTTACATAATAGGCGCCGTCTGCCCTTGGTTCTAACCGTAGCCTTGAGCCGCGTAGGGCTTCAGCCCTGACGTTTTCCGGTTTCAATGCTTCTACCTGAGCATCTCGTATCTGTGAAGGAAGACTAGACTGAATAGTGAGTTGCAACGCTCGTACACGCCTAGGTATAGTATCCTTCCGACTGAGGGCGTCGGCCACCACATTGGCCTTGCCTGGATGGTACTTTATAGCACATTCGTAATCGTTCAGTAGCTCGACCCATCGATGTTGTCGCATGTTCAGGTCTTTCTGCTTGAAAATATACTCCAGACTCCTGTGATCGGTGTAGATGGTGCACTTGGTGCCATACAGATAATGTCGCCATATCTTGAGCGCAAAAACAACAGCTCCAAGCTCTAAATCGTGTGTAGTGTAATTTCGTTCGTGAATCTTAAGTTGGCGCGAAGCATAAGCAATAACTTTATCCCGTTGCATCAACACACATCCAAGACCTTGGATAGATGCATCACAGTAGACTACAAAATCGTCCGTGCCTTCAGGCAATGAGAGGATAGGTGCGCTACAAAGTCTATCCTTTAAGTGCTGAAACGCTGTATCCTGTGTATCACTCCAACGGTAGGCAATACCTTTCTGTGTCAGTAATGTAAGCGGCTGTGCAATCTTTGAGAAGTCTTTGATAAACCGTCTGTAATAACCCGCCAAACCCAAGAATTGGCGTATTTCTGTTGGTGTGCGAGGTGCAGGCCAGTTCTTGATCGAATCTACCTTGGATGGATCAACATGTATCCCATCCTTGTTTACCACGTGGCCTAGAAAGTGGACTTCACGAAGCCAGAAGTCGCATTTTGAAGACTTAGCGTACAGTTGTTCCGTTCGAAGGAGTTCCAGAATAAGTCGTAAGTGCTGTTCGTGTTCCTCCCGATTCTTCGAGTAAATCAGGATGTCGTCAATGAAAACAATAACAAACTTGTCAAGATAAGGTTTGCACACCCTGTTCATAAGATCCATGAAAACCGCAGGCGCGTTCGTTAGCCCGAAAGGCATGACTAAAAACTCGTAATGGCCGTAGCGAGTTCTGAATGCTGTTTTGGAGACGTCCTCATCCCGGACTCTCAGTTGATGGTAACCTGACCTTAGATCAATCTTTGAGTAATAGCTCGACCCTTGCAACTGGTCGAATAAGTCGTCGATACGTGGAAGTGGATAACGGTTCTTCACCGTCACCTTGTTCAGTTCACGGTAATCTATGCACATACGAAAGGTACCGTCTTTCTTCTTTACAAATAATACTGGAGCTCCCCAGGGCGAAGAGCTAGGACGTATGAAACCCTTTCCCAAAAGTTCTTGCAATTGCTTAGACAGTTCTTCCAGTTCAGTTGGAGCTAAACGATAAGGCGCTCGAGCTATAGGTGCTGCTCCTGGAGCTAGCTCGATCTGAAATTCGACCTGGCGATGAGGCGGTAACCCAGGTAACTCTTCAGGAAATACTTGAGGAAAGTCGTGTACTACAGGAATATCCCAAATCTTTTTCTCTGTCGTCGATGTATCAGTAACGAGTGCTAAAATAGCTATGTGACCTTTTCGCAGACACTTCTGAGCCTTCAAGAAGGAGATGATGCCACTAACGACACCACTCTTGTCGCCTTGAATTTCGAGAGGTTCTTTGCCAGAACGAGGAATACGAATGATCTTCTCCTTGCATAGGATCTCTGCTTGCTGTTGGGATAACCAATCCATACCGATGACAATGTCGAAACTACTCAGAGATATAGGAATGAGATCGATAGAGAAAGTCTGACCAGCGAGGATAAGATTACAACCCTGAACTATGTGTGTGGCCTCTAGACTTTTACCGTTAGCTAACTCTACGACATGTTTGGTGTTCAAAAGTGTTGGTGCGCGTTTAAGCATTTTACTAACTTTCAGAGACATATAACTGGTATCCGCACCCGAATCAAATAATACAGTAACATAAAAGTCGTCGAGAAGAAACTTACCCGAAACCACATTAGGATCGTTCCTTGCGTCACTCTGACCAATCACAAACATACGACCCTTTGCACCATTGTTGTTCCCACTGCCCTGATTATTGTTGTTGTTATTCTGATTCTGGTTTAACTGGGGGCAGTCCCGCTTGAAGTGACCTTCAGCCCCACACTGAAAGCATACCTTATTTCCTTGCTGTTGTTGCTGTGACTGGTTTCGTGGAACGGGTGACTGTTGTTGCTGGTTCTGATTCGCAGGCCTTGAGCTCCTGCAATCTTTAGCTTCATGACCTACCCTTAGACATCTCTGACAGCGGCCCTTACGACACTGACCACTGTGGTGTTTGTTGCACCTGTTACACAGTGGATGAGTTCCCCGATATCCACTCTGCCCCTGACCACCAGACGATTGCTGACTCGGACTCTGGTAATCACTAGTCTTGCGCTGTTGTTGTGCTTGAGACTGTACAGTAGCTGAACCTCTGCTAGAATCCCCTTCCCATTTCCGCTTGTTGTCACTGGGAATAGCAGGAGTAACTGGAGTGGTAACGGTAGTAGCGCTGATACGTTTAGGCAGCCTGTTCTGTTCCACCGCCTGATCGGTGAGGCGATGAGCTAGCTTGACGATCTGTTGAATAGTGTTAAGATTCGCTGAGGTTACGTGGCTTTGAATCTCCGGTACCAGGCCATTGAGATACAGTTCGATACGCTTAATGGGAGGGTCCACCATAGTAGGACACAGAATAGCCAACTCATTCGATCTTCTGGTGTACGCTTCAATTTCTGACCCAGTCATTTTCAAGTGATAAAACTCTACCTCAAGCTTATGAATATCATCACGGCTACAGTATTCCTCTTTAATCAAATCCTTGAAATCATTCCAGGGTGTGGCGTTAGCAACAGCCAATCCTAACATCTGCACTTGCGCATTCCACCAAGTCAGCGCAATGCCTTCTAGTGTACCAGTGGCGTACTTCACCCTGCGAGCCTCAGGGCATTCGCACATTTCGAATACGGACTCGAGCTTTTCAAACCAATGGAGGAGTCCAACCGCTCCTTCCGTGCCACTAAAAGTAGTAGGACGACAGTCCATGAAAGTTTTGAAGGTACAAACAGGTGGCTGAGCGTGCTGACCTGTTGTATATAAGAATCCAGTACAAGATTAAAACACAAGAGTTGGTTCAGGAGTGTAGGATCTAAAGATCCTAGTGTGAGTTACAACTGCAGGGTATACCTCCTGCTTGTGCGGCTGCAAGTGCCTCAGCAACTCGCTCGTTAATAAGAGCCGTCAGTTGGGCTTGCGTCATGTTGATACGTCCAGACATGATCTTCATAGTAAATATGACATAAGTGAGAGAGGTTCGCGAGTAGTGCGATAACAAAAGGGAATAATCACACAAGTGTTCTCATGCAATAGTGTCAAGTTAACCTAAGCATACCCGGAGCAAAGTTCTATGCAATACTAGCAAGTAGGCAATAAGACATGTACCATATTACCTAGAGTGATGAGTCTTGCACGTGGAGCGAGGCGTCGTTGTGGATCGTTGAGCACTGTTCTGGTTATAGTCTGGTTTTAATAAAAACGTTTTCCCCTTATTAAAACCGAGTTCTCTATAACCAATGGCTCTGATACCAATCTGTCACACCCTAAAAAAAACCACACACGGAATACTACCGCTTGGAGGCGTGACATGACCAGGATCAAGCCACCAATCATATTGAACATAAGTATGTATATCAAAAGTCATTCATCAATACGATAGGTGTTTACAAAACCAAATATAAACAAGGGTGTAGCGGAAGCATTTAATGTAACCCAACATAAGTTTAAGTACAAAATGTTATAATGTTTAACAACACATTCACGATCCATGTCCACAACGACTGTGCCTCCCGTGCAAGCTCCAAAAGTACCTAAGGTCCTGCAAGGCATGTAACAGAGAGTCAACAACTAGTTGAGCGAGTTCACAGTTGGATATTTAGTTATAATGTTCATTTCGTGAATCGTATGTTCGATTAGTAATCATGTATCGTATGTAATAACATCGCGGCCCTCAAGGCATGTTTGCGAAGATTAGTGGGGGTTTCCCCTGTTTTCTAGACTGGTTATGTTTGTATCGCGGCCCTCCAGGCATGTTTGCGAAGATTAAAGTATAGTTCGCGGCCATTCCAGGCATGTTTGCGAAGATCGTTCTAGTATAGTTCGCGGCCATTCCAGGCATGTTTGCGAAGAAAGTATATGTATCACTAGTCTAGTAGTATCTACCATCGACCTTCTTCATCCGAGGCCAATGGTATGAAAATTCCGATAACTCTCAAGCATAAATAATCAATCAACCCATTCCCAAACCCCGGGAATCCCATGCCTTGGTAGGAGTGTGAACTCACCTTGTTTCGCTCGGTATGCTAGGTATGTGCTCAAAGTAAGTCAATCACGTCCTAAAGTATGCACGTATGTGAAATCAGTTTGTGTCCAAGTTATGCACGTATAAACATGTAGCACGTAATCACAATCATATACAAGATGGCTACACTTAACAGCAGTTAAATATTCCAGTTAACACTTAACAGAATTAACTCAAGTTACTGCACAGATCAGCTATTCGGCGAAACATGCATGTTGGCGAAACACAGATAGTGACGAAACACAGATAACGACGAAACACAGATAGCGACGAATCACAATATTGACGAAACACATTCTGTTTCGTCGGGGTGTCCCCTGGCGAAACAGAACTTCTGATTCGTCGACTACTTTTGGCGAAACACATTCTGTTTCGCCGAGAGTTCTGTTTCGTCGAACAGTTCAGTTTCGCAGACATCAGTTACAGCAGATGCGAAAAACACATAAACCCAACAGCCGTAAAACAGCAATTCCTCAATCATACAGAAATCATACAACACAGAATCATCGTAACATCATCATAACATAAGCATCACAGTTCTTAACGCCTAGCACGAACCCTAGGTTATGTGTACAACATATAGATTTAACATACAACATTATATCATCGATTCCTATCAAGATACTAATGTGTATTCAGAATCAGGCCATATAAACAACATTCAGAACCGAGTATCATCAACATACCCTCCTATAATCCAGAAATCAAGCATAAACACAACATGTATAAAGAAATCAAGGGACAAAGAAACCGATTTAGACAAGCACGCACTAACCGAGATATTCGGGATGAACAAGGGAGGATTCGAGAGAGAAGATGATGGTTGATGATGGGTATCGCCTTTTCAAAAGAGAGAGTTCTAGGGTTTCTATTTTTGTTAAAAGTGTGAAACAGGAAGTCGGTTTCACTTAATATCCACGAATTACCGTTCTGGGCCCTTAATGGGCTTTGCGAATCAATGGGCCGACGAAACACATTCTGTTTCGTCGTGAAGTGCTATGGCGAAACACACTGTTTCGTCGAGATGCTTGATGGCGAAACATATCAGTTTCGTCGGGATCTAAATGGCGAAACAGTCTGTTTCGTCGGGTCCTTTCATGTTTTAAACAGTTTAAGTTTTCAACAAGGTGTTTCATGATATACAGCCAAACACAAAATCATGCAACCACAATTGTTCATTATAAAATAACGTATACAGTTACAAGTTAAACAACTACACAGTCAAAGTCAACGTGCACTTAATGCGAAAATGAAAGTCGGAAACTCGAGTTGTCACACCCTCCCCAAGACGGGGTGCTGGAATCTCATGGGAAAATATAGTGGGTAGATCAACATGGTGGGGATCAGCAGTGGGCGGTGTAAATGGACATCCAAGAATAGGAGTGATAGGGATAGTGTAGGGAGTCTGTGCATCAAGTGGAGCAACTGGGGGTGAATGAACAGGAACTAAAATGGAAGCAAGTGCATGATCAGGTGACTGGGTAGCAATAGGTATGGTATTGAAACTGCTATCAGTCGCATCCGCATGTAACCCAGCTCGGCGGATGTCAGTGGAAGAGGCGTTATCCCTAACATCTGAGGAAGAAATGTCTATGACTGAAACAACAGGTGAGGACACCTCCAGAATAGCTATGTCAAGAACCTCTCCATCATCGATCTCGTCATCAGGATGGTCGACATGAATAGCGGGAACTTCAACCTCGTCATCGGAGACGACAATGTCTCCTGGAACTGCGGCTAAGGGGACAACATCTAAAGGTATGTAATCAACAACATGAGCTCCGTCTGGGTAACCGATAATGACAAACTGGTTCAGCTGCGGTCCCACAGCTAGAACGTTATCCTCTACGGGCTTTCCATCAAGGACAGGGTCGGGCAGCGCGAAGGGCTGGAAATCATCTAGATCCTCATCATCGGATGAAACAATGTCTACGAAGGACTCTTCATCGAAAGATATGTCCATATGGCCATAGTCGTCGTATACTCCACTACTGTCAGAGGAGGCCATGGCATCCTCTCTAAATAATCCGTACACATGTATGTATATATATCAATGAATAATATTGTTACTTAGTATATACAGGCAAATAAAGGAAACATATCACATATAATTCACGGTTGTTCTTATGAGGGTCACTTCTAGTTTGGAAAGCTTATCCCATATAGACTATACCATCAACTAATGTCCTTGCTTGTTTTTCCTTTGAAAATTGTTTGTTTCATGGATCTTGGCGTTTTTGTAAATGCAATGAAAAACATTTTATTTGTTGTAAAAATGTTTTTGTGAGAGAATCCTAGAGATTGTAGTCTAGACTCGAGAAGGAATCCTAGTTCACTACAATCGAAGCTCTGATACCAACCTGTCACACCCTGACTTTTGCGGAAGCGTATACGTGTGACTTGATCAGTTTTCATTGCATTCGATTATAATAAACAACTATATGACTAAAATAATGATGTTCATCCGTTCATAAGTTTGAAACATTACAAACATAAGTTGTTCAAGTTTCAACCAACATAGTATTAAATTTAAGTTACAAACCATCAAAAGATACAAAGACCCATAAAAGGACTTCTTTAACAAAAGACTAGTTTCACGAGGCTTTGCATCTTATATCCCATCAAGGATGAGATATACGAATCAAACCCTCCAAAAGTGGATGACATCTAAACTTGAAATTCACTTCTTGAAAATGACACCAGCGCCAAAGATCCATTTAGTTTCCTGAAATACATTTAAGTTGAAAACAATCAACAAAAGTTGATCGAGTTCATGCGTTTTATGTGAGCTCCAAATAAACTTGTAAACATTTGAGAGATTCTTTTGATAACAGGTATGTAAAGCGTCTATGAACAGATCATTAATGTTTTGCAAGTACATTAATATGTGTGGTGGCATAGGAAGCACTCAAACCTAGCAGATATCCTCCGGTCCATCCGGCTGGAACAACAAAAGCACTACATGCGGCCACACAAGGACCCATGAGTGCGGCTCGCTACACCTGATAGATCTACCACTTCTGCCCCTCGGTCTTAAACAAGATTAGTGGCACTTAAGAGAGATACTACCCATCCACACGATCTAACAGTTCATTCCCTAGCTAAACCATACCATTAAAACATGTATTTCACCCCCGAGAGTTATAAATCCGAAAATAATTAAGAGAAAGGGGGACATGAACTCACAAGTTTGCGTCCGTAATCGTGTACACTCAAAGTTGATGTCCGCGATGCGTGTCGCTACCTACAAACGTACTATGTCTTATTAGACTCCTCGGTCGTGTAACGACTCTTAGTCTTAATTATTTATTAGGACTTGTTTTGGAATTGTGTTTACTTTGAGTTACACTTTAGGTGTATGATGTGTATATAATTTTCATAATTATAATTCCAAATTTAATATATTAGTTAAAATAATTCTATTTTAACTTATATTATTTTCATGCAATTATTCAGGGGTTTGTTAAAAATATTATATTTTTAACTCGTTGTGATATGTTGTATTTCTTATACGTGTGTTTGTATTTCTCGCAACCAGAATACTAATTACTGAGTATTATACATTTGTACGCATTTACAAGTATAGGTATACTTGCATTAAGAGTATATTGATTATTTCTCCTTGTATTCGCATATTTATGTATAATAGTTGTATATAGGTATTTAACCAAGTGTTGGTAGTGTATGTTGGTATGTATTTGTACGTATAGGAATACGTATTTTCTTGTATTTATTAAGTATTTCATACTTAACATTTATTTAACTTTCCGGAATGTTGTTTTTGCACAATTTAAAATCGCTATTCTTATATCCTTAAAATATATGTATTTTAAGATAAGTTTATAGAAAAATATCTATATTTTGACTTGGATATATATATATATAATATATATATATATATATATATTCACACATATCTTAAAAATAATTTATTCTTAAGATCAAAGCTAGAAAAATATATTTTTAGTTTCCACCAAAAATAATATATTTTCAAGTGGGTTATGAAAATATATATTTTCTTACACTCAAAATAATATATTTTCAAGTTGGACAAATACAGTATATTACTTGTAAAAATATATTTTGCCACTTGTTCGGTTTTGGGAAAATATATTCTCCACCAAGCCTTAATATATTGTTTTTAATCCGGAATATATATATATATATATATATATATATATATAGGGGGCCGCTAGAATGAGAACCACCACGAGTTATGAGAACCACGAGAACCGCGCCCCGCGGGTGGCCGTTGACCACGAAATTTTTTTTACACCTAGATCCGTATATTTTAAGACCGGGTGTAAATTTTGGGTTCAAACGGCGCGCCCGAGGGGGGTAATTTTTTACGCCCAAAGTTTGGGTTTTTTTAATTTTTCTTTTTTTTTTTACCAAACTTTGGGCGTAAAAAACTACCCCCTCGGGCGCGCCGTTTGAACCCAAAATTTACACCCGGTCTTAAAATATACGGATCTAGGTGTAAAAAAAATTTCGTGGTCAACGGCCACCCGCGGGGCGCGGTTCTCGTGGTTCTCATTCTAGCGGCTCCCTATATATATATATAGTGTTCATTACGTCCGATAAGTCTGTTTGTCCAAAATTCATTATTTGTCCAAGATATATATTTTTGTATTCTTGTAATTTTTGTAATTCTTTAATTACAATTTTTGATATTTTTGTGTGGTATATTATTTTCAAGTTCCTAATTTTAGTATAACTAATACAAATAATATACACATGGCACATAATTTGTGTGATTTCTAAATATATATTTTCCTAAATATATACTTAGTTATTTTTATTTTTGAAAATCAACCTCCATTACTTGTAATTTTTATACCAAAAATTATGAAATTTTTTATGTTTAAAACCATAATCCAAGATTACTTGTAAACACTTGTTTAAAACATATTTTTCTAAGTGTTTAAATTCTACAAAAATTTTGCCATAGTTTCCTTTGAAAAATGGAGGTTTTCATGCTTTAAGAATATCTTTTTCTTTTCAAAAATCGTCAACAATCATCAACAACAATATTACATCCTAACATAAGCATAAAATGCATCTTTTTGATGAAGTTATGAACTTGAACTTCTATAAAAACTTGTAGTCTTTTAACATAGTGATTAACAAGTCTCATATGCTCCAAAAACATTATTTTTCTTTCATAAAAGCCATTCTTGTAAAAATTCCATCTTAACAACTTATGACTCATTTTTGTAGAAATTCATTTTCTATAACTTTTTATGTTTCAAACATTTCAAGTATTCCATTCTCACACATAAAATAAGTTTACTTCCTTTCAAAATCAAAACCATGCTTCTCATGAAATAAACTTTGTTTCTTAGAAACTTTAATACTTGAAATCCTTCATCTTTATGTTCTACACCTTGTATGAACCAATTTCATCACAAAATCATGCTTACTTTTCAAGTTCATGCTTCACATAAAGTATGCTCTACATGGATCTTTCAAGATCCAACATCATACTTGCTAGATCATGTTTTAAATCATCATCTAGCAAGCACTTATGTGGTGTGTAACACCATACACATAAGAAACCATCAAACAAGTTCATCACATATCATAAACAACTTATATTCTTGTGATTTTTAGTTTTGTTCTTATGTTCATCTTCTTGGTTTAGTGAGATCTTGATATTTTTAGTTATACATTTACTTTAACTACTAACTCAAGATGTAAAAATAGGTTCAAGAAGCACTTACTACTAGCACAAGGCTAGGGTAGAACTAGAAGATGAAGATGAAGAGAAATGACACAAAGTTGATGGTTAAAAGCTCCAAGAAGTGGTCCTTCAAGATCCAATGCTTGAAACCTTCTTGTATGAGCTTATTACACCTTATGTTATGCTTGGAATGTTTAGAAATTGAGTGAAGAAGAATGATGGGGTGGGGCTTGGTTTCGGCCGAACATAAGGGAAGAGAGGAGAGGAGTGTTTGTGAAGTTTGGTTATGTTAAAAATGAGGGTGATGATGATATTTGAGGTGTAGATAAGGTTTATTACACAAAGGTTCTTAATCTCCCTCCAACACATTAACCATAGGGTACCAAGGAGGGATCTTTGACTAAACTATGTTTAGTCAACATGGTTAAGGGGGTGGGGTCCATTGTGGACGGTTAGAAGAGGGGGTATGGTTTTGTTTAAAAACTTGTTAAGTGTATTGTGTATGTTATATGTGTAATAAGTTAGAAGGTTTATGTGTTTAATGGTTCTTGATGTAAAACGTAGTGTTTATGACCATAACTAACTTGATGATGTCAAAACATTGTTAACTAGTTCACAATATGCTTCTAGTTGTGTTCGGATGTTTGTTTGGTTATCGGATTGCTTAAAAAGTTAACATTAGTGTCTTGTATGGTGTTATATGTAATTATGTCGTGTTAATGTTTTCAACACCTTTTAAGCTATTCTGAACACTCTGGCGTTATTTCTGATTATTACATAAGCTGACAAATGCTGATTTTTGCTGAATTATATTGTTTAGTGCTAGTTTTGGCCAATTTCTAGTGTTCACTTGTCACTCGGAAGGCAGTATTATAAACCCTTACTTTCCTAAATAGAGTTCTAGTGTAACTTTGGTTCTGGGACTCAATCTGTGTTCTAAACATGTTGTCTGACTGAGTACTGAGCTCCCGTAAGTACCACCAGTCCATCTGATAAGTGTGCTAGTTTCGTACTGTGTACTGTTTAAACTGTTTCGAGTCGAAATCAATAACAATAGTCATCATGCATCATGAAATATTTTGTGAGTTCTTTAAACGTAATCCATGAAATCATACACATCATAAGTTCAAAATGCACAACCATATAATATAAAAATTGTTCACATTATACGGAAATTACACGAAAAGTTCCAGTTGTCACACCATTCAACGTTAATGTGGTACTGATACTTTCTGAGCATGAGGGTGTTGTAAGGATTACAAAATTATCATCAAGTGCCACGCCATTCTTTACTAGTGTATTACTTGTTTGACGACGATGATAGACAGGATATCCTTCAGAATCAACGCAAGTCTCATCTACGTATTTTTTGGGAAACTTTTTAGAACATTTTTTCTGAACCATACATGGACTAAGTGGGTTGTTTGTACCACATGGTCCATGAATCAAAAATTTCTTGACAAGCTCCTATAATTCAGGGTCTCTTTCTTTATCTGGTATCTCAGCACTAGTAACACGATCAATATCAGATGTAGTTGGAAATTTGCTTTCAGCACTCAAGAACAAACATATGTGAGCATGTGGCAGTCCATGCTTCTGAAATTCAACTGTATACATAACTGAAATTTTTCAAAAGGGAGCTGTTAGATAAATATAATTAGATGTTCAAAGTTAAAAAATATAAGTAAAAGGTACCTTCTTGTATATCACCAAAGACTTTATCTTTCTTGAAATATTTTATTAGATGATCCAATTTACACTTGAATAATCTAGAGATAATATCTAGTCTGTCTTCAGCATTAAGTGATTTATCATGCAAACACCTATAAATCCCAGGCCAGTTGGGATTACAAGTCACCGTTATGAATAGATCGAGATATCCAACAGACTTGCAAATTTCCATAGCATCTAAGTACTTTTGCATCATATATCTAGAACCACCAGTAAATGATGAAGGTAAAAGTATAGGTTTAACACAACTTGAGGCATTATTCTCTCCACTTTCAACAGTAACATTCAAATTCTTAAGAGTTTGCGTTCTAAGTTTCGGTTGTTGTGTCCTTATATAATTCAACCTGGCAGATTCTATCATCGTGTATCCATAAACCAAACTGTTGAAATTGTTTTTTGGCATTGAATAACAATAAAAACTGATTCTGTCTATCTTGT
>JARYGA010000493.1:0-28204 GCA_030545235.1 Helianthus tuberosus
ATCTCATTTAGTATTCAACAGAACTTTGAATAACTCAACATCTGTTCAATTTGTTGTTTCGTTTTCTTGAATTCTATGTAATTTTGTAAAGTAGTACAAAAACAAACATTTTTACGAAATCCTAAGTCACCCTATCATTAAAGTAATTTTGTAAAGTAGTTTGCTCTCAACATAAATGAATTGCTGTTGAATAAAGCTATTGATCATTAATTTATATCAATTTTGTAAGTCTGCAGTAATTATTTTTTACTCTTTGTCAATATATGTTATGCATGGTTTTCTAAGAAACGACCCGTGTTTGCACACGGGTCTTACCGCTAGTACTATATAATAAAAGAAACCAATGGATGGACACATGTCATTCATTGGAACCATCTATTTTTTTAGTTATCTTTGAAAAAAAATCTATCATTTTTTAGTTTTCTCATCTCTATCTCCTACTTAATCTTCCTATACTAATAAACAAAAATCTTTTTGTACACGTGTCACTCTCTGGTGTCTCCTCCCTTTTAATAATAGTATTACATATTAATTTTTATACACAAAATATAATATAATATTAATTAATATAGTTAGAGATAAACGTATAAATTCAAATTTAATTAATAATTATCTATAACAAATATAAATGTATCAAATAATATAATAAGTATAATATTATTTAATATATTTAGAGATCAAACGTATAATTTCAAATTTAATTAATAGTAAATTACTTTTTGAGTTCCTATGTTTTAGTGGTTTTAACCATTTGAATTCAAAATCAAAAAGTTTAACGTCCCGAGTCTCTAACCGCTCATTCACACCCCTTGTAAAAAAATTCAAAAAACCTTTTGTAAGGTCAAGTTCTCTAAGTTCTCACAACTTGTCGAAATTTTCATTTTACCCTAACCATATATATTTGTTAAGATAAAATATATTATTTGGATATAAACAATAATTACTAATAAAGTATCAAATCACATGTACAAGTACTTATAGTATATAACTTAGAAGACTAAAATTACAAGCGGATTATCTAAATAAAGTACCAAATTATCTTTAAAGCGAACACTAAATGGTTTTTAAAAGACATTTTTTTTTGCGATTAAGTATATAACATTATATTTACTTAAGCCGTGTAATACACGTGTTCAATATTTACTTCCAATTTTAAATTTATGTTACTATCAATATGTTTTCATCTTAAAAAATGGTCCAACTTCCTAATAACATTGAGTTTTAAATATTAAACTTAATTTCAATAATATTACGCAACTAAAGACATTATCATCATGCTAAATAAAGACATTATATAATATTATAAAAATTTTAGTTTGAATATTTAAATGTCAACTACTAATTAAAAAAGTCGTTGTAGACGCTCAAATTTATAGTTTAAAAAAACTTTAGTCCTACTTTTTTAAACGTATACTTTATTTTTAGTATGATTTTTTTAATATGTAATATTTTCTATATAATGATGATATTCATATCTTGTCTCATGATCCATATATCTAAAAGTAGTATTTATATCAAAGTATTTATTATATCATTAATATACATAGTAGAATTTAATTACAATTCATTTACCATAACCTCATAACTTATAATTATTTTTAAAAATACTTACAATTTTATGATCATTATTTTTTTATTTTTTAGTGTTACTTCTTTCGAAGACATAATAAAATGGATTGTAGTATCTCAAAAGAGAAGTGAAAACTTTGAAAATTATTTTGAATAACGAAAATATAACTGTTCTTTTGTTTTACTATTTTATCTAAATAAGTCATTTCATTAATAAAGATTATATACAAGTTTATAATATACATTTTTTCGTCATTTAACCCGTGTAATACACGAGGTTGTAAGCTAGTTATAATTAATATTAATAAAAAGATAACTATAAATGTTTTGGTTGCTATTACATTAATTTATTAATTTTTTATATACGTTTCGCTAGATATAAAATTTAATCTTATAATCGTTTTGCTTTTCTTTTAATTTTTCCCTTTTATAATAGAGTAAACTGCCATTTTGGTCCCTGTGGTTTGGGCACTTTTGCCATTTTAGTCCAAATCTCAAACTTTTTACATCCGGATCCCTGTGGTTTGCATTTTGTTGCCATTTTAGTCCAAATTTCAAAAACCCCCTTTTTGAGTGTTGAAACCTGATTGTTTTGTCATTTTGTGCAGGGGCATTTTGGTCATTTTAATTTACTCTTTTAATAAATTAAAACAAAATTAATTATATTATATATATATATACATACAGACATTCACACACATACATACATTTACCCTTTTTGAGTTTATCAACATCCACCCCTAACCTCTCGATCTCTCCATCTCGATCTCCGACCAGCGCGGCGGCGCATGGTGACGACCGGCAGCCCCTTTCCTCCTGCAAAACACCCCTAAACCCACTTCCACCTTATACCCTTCCAACCTCTCAATCCCTCTCCTTCAAGTCCGGCGACGGCAAGAACCGAAGAGGGTTCCGGTGCCGGTGACGGCACACAGTGGCAGTAGCAAGACCCCACAGCCAGCGGTGCTATGGGGGTGGCGTCGGGTGCCGACTCTGTCGACGGCGAAGCCGATCTTCGAAAACAAAAGAGTTCCCCGGTAAGCACTCCTCTCAGTTCCTCGTTTTCTTGTATGTTTCTGATGAAGACGATGACGGTTGCTGATGTCAATGATGGTGTCAGTGGTGGTGTTACTCAACGGAACCACCGGCGATGGAACCAGCCGGCGGCGACGGTAATGGTGGTGTTCTCCGTCTGATGAATCCGATTCACTATCACTCTGACGGTAATGGTGGTATTCTCCGGAACCAGCCGGCGGCCTCGTTTTCTTGAGCCATTTTGCCGGTGGTTAAAGTGGGTGTATAGATGAAGATTAAAATGGGATGTAGGTCATAGGAGATGGAGGTGGAGGTAGTGGCGGCGGTGGGTATTTGTGTGGATGCAGGTCATCGGAGATGGATGTGGAGGTGTAGGTCATCGACGGTGGCGGTGGGTATTTGAGAGAGAGATGGGTATTTGTGTGAATGTCTGTATGTATATATATATATATATAATATAATTAATTTTGTTTTAATTTATTAAAAGAGTAAATTAAAATGACCAAAATGCCCCTGCACAAAAGGACAAAACAATCAGGTTTCAACACTAAAAAAGGGGGGTTTTTGAAATTTGGACTAAAATGGCAACAAAATGCAAACCACAGGGACCCAGATGTAAAAAGTTTGAGATTTGGACTAAAATGACAAAAGTACCCAAACCATAGGGACCAAAATGGCAGTTTACTCTTTATAATATTTATAACATCTCTTTACGTTATCATTTTAGTAATATAGTATACTTATCATATTAATATACATATTAGATTAGTGATATACAGTATATATGTTAACTTTTAATATAATTTTGTAAATCGTTTAATAAATATAATATAATTTTATAATATAAATAATCTAGAGTTAATTACATAGTTAGTTCCCGTGGTTTGCACAAAATAATATATTTAGGTACTAATAGTTAAAATCACCTTATAGGGTATTAACTTTTCATTTTGTAACGTTTGGAGGTATTAACTTCTAGGGTATTAACATAATTAGTCTCTGTGGTTTGTACAAAATAACATACTAAGGTACTAATAGAATATGATTTTAAACCTACAAATAACGTTAATACCTCCAAACGTTACAAAATGAAAAGTTAATACCGTTTTATAATATTTATAACATCTGTTTACGTTATCATTTTATTAATATAGTATACTTATCATATTAATATACATATTAGATTAGTGATATATAGTATATTTGTTAACTTTTAATATAATTTTGTAAACTGTTTAATAAATATAATATAATTTTATAATATAAATAATCTAGAGTTAATTACATAGTTAGTCCTTGTGGTTTGCACAAAATAACATACTTAGGTACTAATAGTTAAAATCACCTTCTAGGGTATTAACTTTTTATTTTGTAACGTTTGGAGGTATTAACATAATTAGTCCCTGTGGTTTGTACAAAATAACATACTAAGCTACTAATAGAATGTGATTTTAAAACAACAAATAACGTTAATACCTCCAAATGTTACAAAATGAAAAGTTAATACCCTAAAATGTGATTTTAAACTATTAGTATCTAAGTATTTTACTTTGTGCAAATCACAGGGACTAACTATGTAATTAACTCAATAATCTATATCTATACTATATAATAAAAAAACTAATGGATGGACAAATGTCATTTATTGGCGCAGTCTATTTTTTTTAGTTTTCTCATCTCTATCTCCTACTTAATTATAATTAATATTAATTAAAAGATAACTATAAAATAAAATTTAATATAATATAAATTTAGACAATTCATATAGGAGATAATATAGTCTTTTGAAATATTTATTAGATTTCAAAATTATTTATCTTCAAATTAACAAAAGACGTACACTAAATATAAATTAATATAATAAATTAATATAATGTAAAGAGTTAAATGTCATTTTAGTTCATGTGGTTTGGGCCATTTTGTCAGTTTAGTTCAAAGGTTTTATAATACACAAGGTTTTTAAAGATATAACAAGATATAACTATTTATTGATTGGTATATAAAATTACATGTGCTCAACCCATATAATACATGAGGTTCTTAAAAGTGTAACTTTTTTCATTATTTAATATATAAAATTAAATTTACTCAACCCATACAATACACGAGGTTCTTAAAGATATAATTTTTTTATTATTTAATGTATAAAATTACATTTATTCAACCAATGCAATAAACGAGATTTTTAAAGATATATTGTTTTATTATTTGGTATATAAAATTACATTTATTCAACCAGTGTAATAAACAAGGTTTCTAAAGATATTTTTTTTTTATTATTTGGTATATAAAATTACATTTATTCAACCCGTGTATTACACGAGGTTCTAACCTAGTTATTGTTAAAGGAAAGTGAACTAAAAAAATAAAACCTTAGTGGTGGAGCCAAGACTGGAGTCCCTTTAAATTTGGAAGCCTATCCTGCTCCGCTCTCCATCCAAAAATACATACCTTCTTCGGGATCCATGTGATCCATTCAGAAGGGTAGAACAAGACAAAATGTTTGGGCAGATAAGCGAATAGTAGCTTCAAGAGTGACAGGGTTGTTACTGAGAAATGGGTCTTGAATTAACATTGAAAGACCCCCAATATATCTCTCTATGGTTCGAGAGAGAGAGGATTGGATAAGTAAGGAACCAACAGTCTTAGTTTCTTTGTTTTATTTGTTTTTAAACAATATTAAGGTAATAAAAGTTCGTTTATCGCATACGGGGTATATTTAGGAGCGTTTAGGGGTGATTTTCGAGGGTTGTTATACAAGGGGGCGTCGGCGACGCCCTAGGGACGTTGTTGACGCTTAAAAATGGATACCGTAGGCTGAAATGCGCGTAGGCAGCCAAAAACCGCGTCAGCAGAAAACCTCACTTTCTATGAGGCATCGGCGACGCCTGCTCCTGATGGGCGACAGGATTTTCACTTCCGTTTCACTTTTTGACGAATTAGAACGCATTCTTGGGTCTGTTTTCGAGGAGTTACGGGTTGGAGGAGATAAAAACACCTCCTTGGAGCCATTCCCCATTATCTAACTCATCCCTAACCCATCTCTAACACCACCACTACTCTCCTTCACCCCTAACCCTAACCGAATCACCTTCACCATCATCATCAAACCCTCTACCATCATCCCCAATTGATTCTCCACCAAACCCTAACACCTACCCTCCATCATTCCTCCAAGACTCAAGGTCATGGCGCCGTGTTCGTGCTCGTCATTCGGTGATCGCACGTCCATTCAACCATGAGCGGCTAGTCTCGTCGGTTTCACCCTAGTGTAGATTGTTGTAAGATTTCTAGGGTTTGTACATTTGTACATTTGTATTTGATTTAATTTTGTGACAAGTTGTTTAGTATTTGAAACCTTTGATAATTCTCTTGCATTTATTTCAAATTCGTAAATTGTCGAGTGATGATAAAATTTGACTTTGCGAAATGGTTATGTGCAATTATGCCTTATCTTAGGTTATGATTTACATGTTGTCGCAACCCCCGATCCCAAATCCTCGGGAGCGGGCGGCCACGAGCCAGTTTCGGTGGTATCCTGTTATTGTCTAATTTGGCAGCGGAATTTTTCATCAGGACCGTAGTTAGGAAATATTTTATCAGAGTAAAATACCACATTTTCATAACATTAAACACATGGGTAAAACCCAAGTTTTCAGTACACACATCTCATAGGAATAAATCCTGTTTTTATTTAAGAAAACATCTATTTCTTTTAAGTAACTTTATTGCCACTTTTCCAAGCCTTCAGTGCTGTCCAGCTGGCTTCTATTTGGCTTTCACATATTGTTACCTGAAACGCGTTTAAAAAACATTTTGTCAGTGGGAAATACTGGTGAGTGAATCCCAGTTCAATCAAGTTTTTAATAAAAACCATAGTACAGTATTGAGGGCGCATCCGCAATTACATTTGTTTCCAAGTCATATCAATTACCACCACACGGTACTGTCGTTCCGACTTATGGTCATGTTACTCCTTTACCAGGTGGTAACAAATTTTGTATACAAAACCCCAAATTTACCGACTGTAATTGTATCCTTACAAATACTCAATAACTGTTTAATGTATAATTAATTAAGTGAGGTTTTGTAAAAACAATTTACAAAAAGGAGATTACTCACATTGTTGTTTTAGATTATCCGTAAGGGTTTCCTGGTGGCAATCTATAAATTACACAAATGTACGTGTGCTAGTATAATAACCCATTTTAACATTAGTAATACCCTCCCCGAGACGGCATTCCAACGACTACGTCGGGCAGAACCACGACAGCCGTTACGGAACCCTAGATCAATCGGGCAGAGTATCTAATACATCTCCAGGGGTTATGATACTTACATCGTAGCATAACCTCGCCATTTAGGGGGGTATAATACCCGAGTATAGCTTATACTATCAGAAATTAGAGAGAGAATTGAAAGATTTGGGTGACGGAAACTGAAAGCCGATGCCCTTCTTATATAGGGCCTGATTCTGGTCCTTTCGCGGCCCGCGTAACACAAGCACAGGGCCTACGCGGCCCGCGTTGACCCCAGGTCAAAGCGTAGCCCATCCGGATCAGCTAGTAGGCTCGACATGTGTTAGGCCACGTGGCGGCCCAGGGTTGAGCCACTTTTCACCCTGTCGCGGCCCGCGTAAGGTTGAGGAGTGGCTTACGCGGCCCGCCTCAACTTAAAATTTTGATTTTATTTTTAATGGCATAATGGATTTTAGGCTCGGTTTTCACATACGGGGCATATTTTAGGACATATTGGGAAAATTTTAAATATTTTAGGGTGTCGGAAAATTTATGAGGGTGTCGGTTTACGCTAGGGTTGTTATATCATCCCCACCTTGTTTTAGAGCTCGTCCTCGAGATCTACTGGAACAAGTGTGGATATTTTCTTTGCATTTCTGATTCAAGCTCCCATGTATACTCAGGTCCTCTTTTGGAGTCCCACTTCACCTTGACCAGAACTAGTCTCTTATGCTTAAGATTCTTAATTTTTCTATCTTCAATCTGTAGAGGCCTTTCTACAAATTTAAGTTGCTCATTTACCTCTATATTCTTAAGAGGTACTACAAATGATTCATCAGCTAGGCATTTCTTGAGATTAGATACATGAAATACATCATGTATTCCTGCCATTTCCTCTGGCAGTTGTAGCTGATAAGCTACAGGTCCTATTCTTCTAATAATCTCAAAAGGTCCAACATACCTGGGACTTAGCTTTCCTCGTTTGATGAATCTTACCACTCCTTTCCAAGGAGAGACTTTTAACAATACCTTATCACCTACCTGGAATTCTAACGGCTTACGTCTGTTATCAGCGTAGCTCTTCTGTCGATCACGTGCTGCTTTCAGTCGTTCCTTGACTTGAATGATCCTGTCGGTTGTTTCTTGCACTATCTCAGGTCCAGATAGTTGCTTTTCCCCAATTTCTGCCCAGCAGACTGGGGTTCTGCACTTTCGTCCATAAAGTGTTTCGAATGGTGCAACATTGATACTTGTGTGATAACTTTTATTATAAGAAAATTCTATTAAAGGTAAGTGATCATCCCAATTACCTCCGAAATCAATTACACAAGCTCTAAGCATGTCTTCCATTGTCTGAATTGTCCTTTCGCTTTGTCCGTCCGTTTGAGGATGATAACCTGTGCTTAGATTTAACTTAGTTCCCATTGCTTTTTGGAAACTTGCCAAAAAAATGAGAGGTAAAGCGGCTATCCCTATCAGAAACAATTGATAAAGGAATTCCATGTAATGAAACAATTTCATTTAGATATAATTTGGCTAATTGTTCCATGCTAAAAGTTTCCTTCATTGGTAGAAAATGAGCTGACTTGGTTAGCCTATCTACAATCACCCAGATTGTATCATTACCTTTTCTTGTTTTGGGTAATTTAGTAACAAAATCCATTGTTATTAATTCCCATTTCCAAACTGGTATTTCTAGCTGTTGCAGCAATCCTGAGGGTTTCTGATGTTCAGCTTTAACTTGTGAACAAGTTAAACATTTAGAAACATAGGCTGCTATATCCTTTTTCATCCCTATCCACTAGAATTTTTTCCTTAAATCCTGGTATATTTTATCACTTCCTGGATGCATCGTATATTTAGACTTATGGGCTTCTTCTAATATACGGTGACGTAAGTTTCCTAATTTAGGTATCTACATTCTCTTTTCATGGAATCTCCAAATTCCATCTGTTTCTTGTTCTAATTCCTTAATCATACCTTTTAATTTTTCAGTATCATCCTTGATTACTGATTCTTGTGCTTTCCTAATCTGATCATTTAAATCTACTTGTAGATTTAATTTAAGAGAACGTACCCTTTTTGGCTTTTCATGATATTTCCGGCTTAAAGCACCTGCCACTACATTTGCCTTTCCTTCATGATATTGAATATCACAATCGTAATCACTAAGCAATTCCATCCAACGTATTTGTCTCATATTCAACTCTTTTTGTCCAAAAACATACCTTAAACTCTTATGATCTGTGAATATGGTAAACTTACTACCATAAAGGTAATGTCTCCAAATCTTAAGGGCAAAAATTATGGCTCCTAATTCTAGATCATGGGTTGAATAATTTTCTTCATGATTCTTAAGTTGTCTAGATGCGTAAGCTATCACCTTTTGACGTTGCATCAACACACATCCATAACCTAACTTAGAAGCGTCACAATAGACTACAAAGTCTTCAGTTCCTTCTGGTAACACTAATATAGGTGCATGGGTCAATCTTTGCTTAAGGATTCTAAAGGCTTCTTCTTGTTTTGATCCCCATTCAAACTTAATGGATTTACATGTTAACTTAGTTAAGGGAATGGCTATTCTGGAAAAATCTCGAATAAATCTTCTATAATAACCGGCCAATCCTAAGAAACTTCTAACCTCGGTTGGCGACTCAGGGGTTTTCCATTTGGTAATCGCCTCGATCTTTGTTGGATCCACATGAATTCCTTCATGATTAACTAAGTGTCCAAGGAATTGTACCTGTTCTAACCAAAACTCGCACTTTGAAAACTTAGCGTAAAGCTTTTCCATTCTTAATAGACTTAAAAGTAAGTGCAAATGCTTTACATGCTCTTCTTTACTCTTAGAGTAAATGAGAATATCATCAATAAAAACAATTATTAATTTATCCAAATATGGCTTACATATTCGGTTCATCATGTCCATAAATGCGGCTGGGGCATTGGTTAAACCAAATGGCATGACAGTAAATTCATAATGGCCATACCTTGTTCTAAATGCAGTTTTAGGAATGTCCTCTTCCTGTACTTTTAATTGATGATATCCTGATCTTAAGTCGATTTTAGAGAAAAATCTAGCTCCTTGCAATTGATCGAACAGATCATCGATTCTTGGTAATGGGTACCGGTTCTTAATCGTGACCTTGTTCAATTCACGGTAGTCAATGCACATACGCATTGATCCGTCCTTCTTTTTGACAAACAGTATTGGTGCTCCCCATGGTGATGAGCTTGGCTGTATAAATCCCTTTTCTAACAATTCGTCCAACTGTTTCTTCAGCTCCTGCATTTCGGCGGGTGCTAAACGATAAGGTGCTTTGGCAATCGGTGCTGTTCCTGGTAGTAGATGGATTCTGAATTCAACTTCCCTATCTGGCGGTAGTCCTGGCAATTCTTCTGGAAATACATCTGAAAACTGAGATACTACAGGAATGACTTTTAGTTCTTTTCCTTTAGTGTTAGTGATTATAGAAATCAAATACACTATAGATCCTTTTCTTATATAACTTGCAGTTTTCATCACAGAGATGAATTTAGTGGATCTAGATGATTTATTTCCTTTAATTGTGATCTTTTCACCCCTTGGTGAATTTACTTGGATTGACTTTTGATCACACAAAATACTGGCTTTATTGGCTATTAACCAATCCATTCCTAATACAACATCAAATCCTGCCAGATTCATTGGGTAAAGGTCTACAATAAATTTTTGATTAAAAATTTCTATTCTTGCCCCCTGCAGGATTTCAGAAATCCTAAAGGTTTCTCCATTTGCTGTCTCTACTAGACATTCTTGTGGTAGTTTAGTTAATGATTGGTTTAGAAGTTTGCAAAACGAAGTATTAATAAAACTTTGGTTTGCACCAGAGTCAAATAATACTTTAGCAAAAATATCATTAACTAAAAACGTACCAGCTATGACGTCCGGGATCATCTTGGCTTCATCTGCAGTTAGAACAAATGCTCTAGCATTTTTAGTGTTCTTGTTGTTTGTAGGTGGAGCTAACTTCGTACAGTTTGGCTTGATATGACCTTTTTCTCCACAGTTGAAGCACAATCCATTAGTTGGTTTCCTCTTGCAATCTTCTTCCTTGTGTCCTGGTGCTTTGCAGAAATTACAGTGAGTGGAGCATCTTCCTGAATGCTTCTTCTTGCAGATCCTACAGTATGGTGCAGAGGTAGAACCTATATTCTTAGGGTTGGAATTCCCATAACGGAATTCTTGAGTAAGCCTTTGAGTTAGGTTTCTCCTCTGATCTTCTTCTCTAGTACGCACCAGTTCATAAGTCAAGGTATTGGCTAGTTCTACAGCTTCTTCTATGGTTTGGGTTCTAGCTGCCTTGACTACATGTCTAATCTCTCCAATTAATCCCCATATGTAACGGGAGATTAATACCGGTTCAGGTGATGCAAGGGTTGGCACTATTCTAGCATATTCAAAGAATGTAGTAGTATAACCCTTACTATCTACCCCGGTCATCCTAAGGTTCAGAAACTTATTTGCTATCTGTTCCTTTTCATTGGGAGGGCAAAATTTCCTTTCTACCATATTTTTGAACTCCTCCCATTCCATGTTGTATATTCTATCACTTCCTCTTGACTGGAGGATAGTGTTCCACCATTCTAAAGCTGAGTTCTTAAACAGATTAGAAGCAAACATTATCTTATCTTCTTCAGCACACTTGCTTATTTTTAGAACAGCCTCAGTCTACTCTATCCAGCGTAGAGCTGCAATGGGTCCTTCATTGCCCGAGAATTCTATTGGTTTGCAGGACCAGAATTCTTTATAAGAACAACCATATGGCATGGTTCTTCTTCTTTTGGGAATGGGCACCTGAAGTACGAGTCCATTGTTCACGTTGTGTTCTGGTTCAGTTGGTCGCTTACTGCTATGCTTGCTTTTATTTTTGGCTTCCTTAACATTTTGGATAATAAATGGCATCGCATCTATAATTCCTTGTGCCACTATATGTTGGATGACACTATTATCCACATGATTTCCATTGTTATTGTTATTCGGATTCTCGTTATTCAGATTATCGTTATTCGAGTGGTTATCATTCTGGTTTTCCTGATTCACTTCGTTGTCCATCTGAATTTTAAACATTTACCACATATTAATATCACCAATAATAATTGAATATAGCCAATCACATGTCACACACTTTTGGTCAAAAGCGTCGAGCATTGCGACTTTACTCTATTCATATAGTATGCATCTATTACACACCAGTGCTGAAATAAAAATTACAATACCGACTGAAATTTAAAGTTACACTACTAATAATAGGCATCCGTAGTTTTTTTTTTCACATACACACATATTTTATTATTATATTATATTATTATTATTTCTACCGTCTCCCCCATCGATTCAAGGATATGGATTCATCCAAAAATCTATATTGCGTTCGTCGTATTTCCATACGAGACGCTTTCCTACCTGTCTCATCCGTTCACTACTTTCTAAAATTTCCTCACCGAAAGTCCTAAGTTCTTGTACGTTATCTGCACTCATTGGGGGTGCAGGTTCTAGGACTGGTTCGGAATCTGGGGTGCGGGTTCCTGGTACGGGGTCTGGTATGGGTAAGGATTCTCTAAGATCTCTCTAATGTACGCATCATTATCGAAATAGGGATCTAGAGGATCTAACCCTGGGTAGGCTCCTAGATTGGGCATTGGCAAATCTTCATGGATAGGGTAACGTTGGACATAGTCCCTGTTGTCGTCCCACCATGGTTCGTAATTTGGGTCTAGGGGGTTTGGTGCAGGTACCCTAGGTATTTCTTCCGGATTAAAATCATACATTTCTACTTGGTTTTCAGGGTTTTCTATCTCCATGGGTTGATCAGGAATTGGTGGTTGTGGTTGTGGTTGGGGTGCTAACATTTGCTCCAAGTTTGGGTCAGCTGCAGTGGTTGCTAAAATATGGATATTTGCTATACCCCTATTAAGCATATCCTGGGCATAAGCATCGGTTTCTCTTTTGGCTGCGGCTAGTGCTCTCTGGTCTTGTAACTTTTTCATACGCTTCCTACGCTCATGTGCTCCCCTACTGAACCATCCCCTCTTTTTATGAGGAAATGGCTCTTCAGATTGAGCCTTAAACACGAATATTCCTTCTTCCGTATCAGGAGAGTACCCTGAGAGGGCAGGCTGAGAAGAGGCACCTTCGCTTCTAGGCGAACCAGACAATTGACGGTACGCGTCAGATGGTCCTTGGTCGCTCATACTGTAAACTAACAAATAGTCAGATAACACATAACAAGAAAATACAATTATGCACGTATTTTCGTAATTTATTTCCTAACACTTTGAATTTTGGTGTCAGCAGAACACTTCTGTGGCTGAATCAGTGGCTTAGCTCTGATACCACCTTCTGTCGCAACCCCCGATCCCAAATCCCCAGGAGCGGGCGGTCGCGAGCCAGTTTCGGTGGTATCCTGTTATTGTCTAATTTGGCAGCGGAATTTTTCATCAGGACCGTAGTTAGGAAATATTTTATCAGAGTAAAATACCACATTTTCATAACATTAAACACATGGGTAAAACCCAAGTTTTCAGTACACACATCTCATAGGAATAAATCCTGTTTTTATTTAAGAAAACATCTATTTCTTTTAGGTAACTTTATTGCCACTTTTCCAAGCCTTCAGTGCTGTCTAGCTGGCTTCTATTTGGCTTTCACATATTGTTACCTGAAACGCGTTTAAAAAACATTTTGTCAGTGGAAAATACTGGTGAGTGAATCCCGGTTCAATCAAGTTTTTAATAAAAACCATAGTACAGTATTGAGGGCACATCCGCAATTACATTTGTTTCCAAGTCATATCAATTACCACCACACGGTACTGTCGTTCCGACTTATGGTTATGTTACTCCTTTACCAGGTGGTAACAAATTTTGTATACAAAACCCCAAATTTACCGACTGTAATTGTATCCTTACAAATACTCAATAACTGTTTAATGTATAATTAATTAAGTGAGGTTTTGTAAAAACAATTTACAAAAAGGAGATTACTCACATTGCTGTTTTAGATTATCCGTAAGGGTTTCCTGGTGACAATCTATAAATTACACAAATGTACGCGTGCTAGTATAATAACCCATTTTAACATTAGTAATACCCTCCCCGAGACGGCATTTCAACGACTACGTCGGGCAGAACCACGACAACCGTTACGGAACCCTAGATCAATCGGGCAGAGTATCTAATACATCTCCAGGGGTTATGATACTTACATCGTAGCATAACCTCGCCATTTAGGGGGGTATAATACCCGAGTATAGCTTATACTATCAGAAATTAGAGAGAGAATTGAAAGATTTGGGCGACGGAAACTGAAAGCCGATGCCCTTCTTATATAGTGCCTGATTTTGGTCCTTTCGAGGCCTGCGTAACACAAGTACAGGGCCTACGCGGCCCGCGTTGACCCCAGGTCAAAGCGTAGCCCATCCGGATCAGCTAGTAGGCTCGACATGTGTTGGGCCACGTGGCGGCCCAGGGTTGAGCCACTTTTCACCCTGTCGCGGCCCGCGTAAGGTTGAGGTGTGGCTTACGCGGCCCGCCTCAACTTAAAATTTTGATTTTGATTTTATTTTTAATGGCATAATGGATTTTAGGCTCGGTTTTCACATACGGGGCATATTTTAGGACATATTGGGAAAATTTTAAATATTTTAGGGTGTCAGAAAATTTATGAGGGTGTCGGTTTACGCTAGGGTTGTTATACATGTCTGAGGTAACGAAGTGCATTGCGGTCCATTGTCTATGAAGCTGATATAAATTAGCACCTAAGCTTCGTGATAGAAATTCGTTAATCACTATATGCAAATGAATCAACTTAAAAACATGTAGAAACCCTAGGACTGACAATTATCGAACCGGGTGTGAACCTTGTTCCCAATTCTTGTTTTCAGTCAAGTAATTTATTGCAATATTAGTTAGTAAGTAGTTGTTTTAGATAATATCAATTTATCTGTTCACTCCGAGTTCTTTTCAAAAATCAAACAAACTTATAAAAATTAGCAAACTTCATAATCACATTGTACATTTTTGTAAATAGTCTAACTAATCGGACATGTCGTGCGATACTGACCACATGCTCTTCGTGGATACGATACCCGACTTACCCTAGCTACCTAGGTTTAATTGGGTTTTTGAGTGATCAGGACGACATGGTCATGTCACATATGAGATTAACAAGTATAACAAGTTTCATGTTTAATTGTGGATAGAGTGTGATTAAATAAACATGTTTAATCGTGTTGCGTGTTTTTGTATAAGTGTACATGTTGCACCCAAAGTGTATAAAGATGAAAAGGGGATCGAGTATACTCACTATTTTGCGTAGGGTTCCACGAAAACCGAGAGTTGAGTTGATGAAGTTCGGAACACCGAAGTCACCCTGAAATGGGTAAACAGAAGTGTAAGTATTCTCATGTGAGAAAGGGCTTGGATCAGATTGTAAAATACGGAGAAAATACGCAACAAAACGAGTAACAGAACCTTTTGGATGAAAGGGCCTTTTGCGCGAAAGGGCAGTGGCCTTTTGTGCGAATGGGTCTTTCGGGCGACTAGTCCGATTTAAAGCGCGTAAAACTTAATCGTAAACTGATTTAAACATAAACAGTAGAGTAATTGTTAAACCATTTGAAAGTAGAAAGTAAAATGGCCAAACAACCAAGTGAGGACAACCCAGGTGTGCCAACAGGACATGGAAATAGTGAACTAAGTGTCGGAGGCGGGACGGGGTTAACTCACTTTGTGACTAGCAAACTGTTTGGGGTTCATCACTGATGAACTGATGTAAAACAGAAACTAAATCGAAAACAAAACTTATGAAAACTGTTCCTTTCGTACGAAGGGTACACCCTGTCGCGCGAAAGGGATTCCCTTTGGGACGATTGGTGATTGTTGCGACGAAAACGTATGTTAGATCTGCCCGAAACAGATCATTTCTTGATGAAAATTAACCCTAAAGCAAACCCTTAACTATAGAATAAGTTGAGGGTCTGATGGGTTCCAGATTCCATCCAGGTTGTACAGAAAATTAGAGTGAAGGGTATGAACAAGCTGTAAAAATGTTAAAAGTTCTATAGATCTTGATCTTGAATCTCATATGGTGATGCTCCAACAGCGGTTTGCCCAAGCAAACTAGTGGAAACCATCCCTGAGATGTGTTGAATCAAGAAAGTTGAAAGAAAAGTTTAAGAATTAGAATCAAAATGTAAAGAATATGTTGAAGAAATGAAAGAGGTGAAAGGAAAACATATAAGAGTGCTTCTGATCTTCGAGAGAGAGTTTAGAGCGTTCCTGAGAAGTTTGAGAGAAATGAGCAAGTAAAGGAGTGGAGTAGTACACCTATTTATAAGTGTAGGGTGAAATTAGGGCATCAGACGAGTTCGGACGAGAGGGAAGTATGGGCGACAGGCCCCTTCGTGCGAGAGGGGCTTTCCCTTTCTTTCGAGCTTCAAGCTTGATTATGTTATATGTTTTAACCGGTTTTACGTGTAAGGAACATAAATGCGTATTGTGCAATTATGAAACATGTATAATAGTGTTTAAAATGCCAGTTGTGAATATACATATGCAAACAAGTCTAACGTGAATATGAATAAAATACTTGCGTTTTCATTATAATCAATAGTCTCGGATTACAAATTGAAATGAAGTAGAATACAACATGGGTACAAGTTTCTGAAAATAGAATGTACAACAATACTTGCTAAATCGGGAAGGTACAAATGTGCGAAGCGTTACACATGGCAGTTGAAGCAGGCTTTCCTTGAGAGGCTATATAGTTATGGTATCGATAAAAACAAGTTGAGAACTGATAGGACTTCTTATTGAAGCACCACTTGTCCCACGGTGGGCGCCAAATTGTTTTGGTCAAAAACCATTTTAAGGATAATGTAACCAAATCTGTTTTGTGAGGTAGTGTGCTTATATGAACACGATGATTGCAAGAGTTGAAATGTAAACGAAACACATGGATTTGTACGAGGAAAAACCTTTGATCACTAATAGATCGCCGGCATAAAAACCTCGGGTGGTGAAAACTATCGACCACCAACTATATTAACAATAGAAATCAAGTACAATTTCGGAAATTGGTCAAGCTTGATACAATGGTGAGTGTATAGTAGCCGAGAGTGATGAGTTGTGTATGCTGATTGTGTTCTGTGTGCATATGTGTGTGTGACTTGATCAATCCCTTTTAAAATAGAAATAACTAAAAGGTGCGATAATTATGCTAAACCCATGTCTTCTCCCCATAACCATTGTGGAATAAGCATGTGCAGCCTCTTAACGACTTCCTAGTGAGATTTCAGCTTAGACTCAATCCACCATTTAGTTTACCTGCATATAAACACAAGAAAATATCAAGAACAATTATTAGTAGCCATAGTAAACATTAAGAATCCTTGATCCTCTAAGGTCCCGTAATACACATTAATGATATTTGATCCAGAATATGTCTCAGGATATTGGATCCATAACAAGTAAGGGGCTGTTTGGCAACATTTGAATGGTTAAGTGCTGAACCAGTAAGAGGTCTGAACCATTAAGTGTTGAACCAGTAAGAGGTCTGAACCATTAAGAACTAGCATAAAGCTTAACCGTTCAGAGGCAAATTTCTGACCAATTCAGATTAGAGGTCTTAACCATTCAGACTCGATATAATGCTTAACCATACAGAGGCAATTGTGTGAACCATTCAGACATCTGCTCGTGAAACAAACAATCTGAACCATTAAGTGCTGAACCAGTAAGAGGTCTGAACCATTAAGAGCCCCATTAAAAGGCAAACAAACAACCACTAAAACTTAGGCCCTAACACTATGTATCATCAACAAACTGATGGTCGGTCCGAGTACACTATATAAACGCTTGAAGACATGTTGCATTCGTGTGTTATCGATTTTAAGGGAAATTGGGATATCCATTTACTTTTGATTGAGTTCTCCTATAATATGCTTTCTTGATGTTTTATATGTTTATGTTTTAGTATGCTACTATCTCATCATTGCTTGTGTAATTTGGTTGCTTTTTTTATTATGGTCTTGCAGTTTAGTTTGTTGTCTGTTGTTTGTTCTCGAGCTAGGAGTCTCTATGGAAACAACCTCTCCATCTCTAGGGATAAATGTAAGGTTTGCCTACATCCTACCCTCCTCAAATCCTACATGTAGTTTTGCAATTTGTGGGATTTACTGGATACCAGTGATTAATTGATATGGTGTTTTCACGTAACTATTTTTTAATTAAAATACTTATTATTATGATTAACTTAGGGTGTAGGGAGTGGTTAGACACTTGAAAGTGGTAAACTTCAAAATTAACCAATGAGAGTGTGCCATGTCATTCAATGAAAAGTGTTTAAACTATGCTCAAAAGTGTTGGCAATGGTTAAACACTTCATGAATTGGTTGAGATGACATGGATCCCACCACACACACCTTTCCCCTTCACCGTTCGGCAACCAGTCACCGATTGAGAACTTCACCGCGCGGCAAAGGAGGGTAGGCGACGGTGTTCCCGAGCGGCAAACTGCCTTTGTCGATCCCCTTTGCCGCCCATTCCGTATCCCCTAATGATCCATAAATAACATGAAATAATGATTCCATAAAGAAATAATATGGCAGTTAAAATTGAATAAACATATGATATTTGCACAACAAGTTGATTCATTTTCCCGACGATTATATGCAGCCAGCAGCAAGCAAGCAGCAAGTCTGTTGGTTGGGGGGGGGGATATGCATTTAATTAATATACTCTCTCTCGCTTTCCCATCCATCCATCCATCCATCCACAAGTCGTCAAGTGCAATTATCAGGTATTTAACCTTCAATCGTCTGTCTGTCTGTCTGTCTTTTGTTTTATTTAATAGTCACACCTGTACTTGTAATTTGTGTAACAAAACAAAAATCTAGGGTTTATTGTATGTTCTGCGTCCGTCAGGTGTGGTTGATTGAGGAAAGGCAAGAATGAATATGGATGTAGCACTAGCATGCAGGAACAACAATATTCAAGTAAGATTTTGATTTTCCGACTTCAAATTTCTTTGTTGTTGCTGCTGCGTTATTATCGCCCCGGTGTGTATATATATATATATAGATAGGTCTTTCTACAGACAGTTGAGTTGTTTCTCAATCTTAATTAATTAATTAATTAATTGTTCACTAAGAAAGAGCATAAGTTACTAAACCCCTGGACTGGATTATTCTCATTCGAATTTACTCTTCTCCTTTCACACACAAACTTCTCAACACATTTCTTGTATCACCTGTATATACATATACATATCTACCCATTTACTCATACATCACACACACACACACACACTTATAGGCAATTTATCTTTTATTTTCTCCTCTATGCAGCAGCAGCAGCAGCAGCCTATCGATTTGGTTTCAGCTGTCAAAGAGTTGCATATGCTAACTTCTGAGGAGCTTAGCAAGTTAATCAGGGATGCTAATAATGATATTATTCAGTGGACTGCCCATGATGGATCTTCAAAACAGGTTGCTAGATTTTTATTTCAATGGCCTATTATCTAAAATTAAGTTTTTGCCTCCATTAATTAACAAACATACCCAATATAATATAATCCCACTTATAGCAAAAGCTATTGCTGGGGTCTGGGGAGGGTGCAAACCTTTCCTCTATTCCAGGGGGATGGGATAGAGAAGCTGCTCTCGCGAGACCCCCCCGGCTCTAAAAATTCTTCTTCTTCTTCTTTTTTTTTTTTTGGAAAATACAAAGTATAACTATACCAGTTAGTGTGGATTTGGGTTAGAGATCCACTGAAGTGGGTAGCCTTAGCCGGATGTGTAATAACAGGGTAAGCTCGAGTGTATCTCTCCTTCTTACAAACACTTTTGCTTCAACTAATGAGATGCAGTATTGATATTTCAGATTAATGTGGAAACCTTGGCAAGATATTTGACGTGCCACCTAATTGCAAAGCTTCTGGAATCCAAACGAGATGAACAACTTTTCAGATACCTGTTAGCAGGGCTTAGACTTTTGCATGCCTTATGTGATATTGCACCACGCAATTCCAAACTTGAGCAGGTAAAAAATTAATTCTTTTTATAAATGTGTTTTTTGTTTATTAACTGTTTTCTACAATACAGGTTTTGCTTGAGGATGTGAAAATATCTGAACAGATATTTGATCTGATTTTTTTCGTGATACTGGTTCTTAGTGGATTTAGACAGGTTAATGAAGTTTTATCATTTACTTGATTTGGGCTTTTTTTTTTTTACATTTAGTGTTCTGCTTTGACTCAGGAAAGTGGGCTGGTTTTACTGCATTCAGCAATGTTGGCCTGCAGTCTGTATCTGTTAACAGCATTTGTTTCTACACAATGGAATGAGCTTGCACTAGTTCTGCTTGCACACCCTAAGGTGACATGTTAATGTATAAAGCAATAGGCTATTGTACTAACTATGAGTTGTAGAAAAAGTGTTGTAAAGCTGCGGTGTAACAGGTTGACATATTTGTGTTTGGAGCCTTTTCTGCTGTTCATAGGGACATTCAGTTTCTTCAAGTGAGGCTATCAGGTCAATATTCCAATACTGCTGAAATCAAGGGTCTGTGCCAGCACTGTGAGGCATCTCTACAGTTTCTTCAGTCACTTTGCCAACAAAGGTTCTTTAGGGAGCGCCTCGTTAAGAATAAGGTTTTAAACATTCGTAACAAGTATTCCCTTTTTGATTCTTCGTGTTATGTTGGAATATCTTATCTATATGATTGTTGTTTCCTTCAGGATGTATGTGAAGAAGGTGGCATTCTTTTATTGGCTTATGACATCATGAAACTGCCATTCTGTGAAGAGTCTTCTTATCTGATGGCTGTGGTTTCTAGGCTGAAATCGAAAGTCTTATCTATTGTAAGATGTTCATTTTATAGACCATGTTTAATGGATTTGTTAATTTATACTATTAGTGTTTGTGCAGCTGCTGCATCTTTGTGAAGTAGAAAGTGTTTCTTTCTTGGATGTGGCTGCCAGCACTAGCAGGGGTTTGAATTTAGCAAAGTCTACTATATTCCAGGTCCCATTTATATATTATCATAGTATACCATTTCTAGTCTTGTATCAAGCTTCCATGCATTATGTTTTACTGACAAAAAGAAAGTAATAGGTTCTTGAATTGCTGAGGACCATGTTTAGGGGAGATCTCAATGCTTTGTCAGACAATACCACCTACCCAAGGGGACTTTTGCAACTCAATGCAATGCGATTGACAGATATTCTTTCTGATGATTCTAATTTTAGATCCTACATCACCCTCAATTTTGTAAGCTTTTCACAACTACATGTTAATTGATTCATATCCTTGGTCCTCATGTTTACGATTCATTTATTCTATGCAGACGGAAGTTTTGACGACAATATTTTTGCAACCACATGCGGAATTCTTGTCTAGTTGGTGTTCTTCTGAATCTAGGCCTCCTGAAGAAGAAGAAGAAGATGCTACTCTGGATTATGATCCTTTATCAGCATCTGGATGGGTTTTGGGTGTGCTTACATCATCAGATGTTCCAGAATCCACTTTCAACGCATCTCCTGTTCCTCCGACTTCATATGCATTCCAAAGAACATCTTTACTGGTTAAAGTCGTCGCAAATCTCACTTGTTTTATTCCTGATCTATGTAAAGGTGAAAACTTAACCATTTGTTTCCCGTATGGGATATCCTATGAATGGGTTGATTTGGTTTATTGTTTTTATCTTAACGGGTCAGATAGTGAAACAAGTCAAGCAGGTTCATAGTCTTCCAAAGCTTATTTTTAATGCTTACAGTCCTAAATCATTTTTATAAAGGTAGATTGTTATTGTAATAGAATTGTTTATTTAATCATATAAAGATTGGATATAATGGACAGAAATATGTTTGCTGGTCAACCCAACCTGCACTGGTCCTTTTTGACCGTACGAAAAAACAACCCTTTTCAACCCGGACGCGTGTTGACCCCTAATACTAGACTTGGTATCCAGTGTGTGTGCTTAGAAAAGCTGTTTTTTCTTATTTTCTTTTCACAGAGGAGAAGGATCTCTTCGTTAGCACATTCCTGCAATGCTTACAGAAGGAACTTCCTAATTTACCATATGGAGTTCCAAATGATTCTAGAACTGAACGAGTGGCTATCATTACTCAAAACCTGCGTATCTATCGTTTCAATAGCTCTTCTAGTTTATTAATAACATTTGCTTTTGCTTACATAAATGACAATGCTTTGTGTGTGCAGGTTCTCTGTTCATTCATGCAGAATCTTTAGTTCCTGGATTCCTTAATCAAGATGATGTGCAGCTGTTTAGGTAAAATGAAATTGTTTTCCTTAGTTTCTTGGTTTTAAGAGGCGCTAATAATGCACGAGGCGCTGAGGAAAATGTATCAGGGTAACGGAGGCATGCCTCTTGTAGTTCTAGGTCAATATTAGAGTGCATAGGGGGCTTATATGTAAAAACAACCTAAGGGATGCAGAAACTATGAAAGGTTTTCTTGATAAATAGGTTTATATGTAAAACATATGAGAGATGTAGTTTCTGGTTGTAAATAAAGCTTATTTGGTTGTACATAGATGCGTGCGCCTCATGCCTTGGCTTTTGGGACCAAAACTCCTTGGAGCACCTCACGCTTTTTAAAAAATAAGCTTAGCTAGTAGCTTTTGTAAATTGTTACACATTATAATAATTTTTTTATGGTAAATTGGTAATTACATCCCAGACAATAACTTCACAGGCTAACTTGCAGTAAACAGGAGAATGTTTTTAACATCTGGCACACTAATAAGTTCTAAGTAGTGGTCTATTATTAAGCCTGCTAAGTTATCCGGAACATGTATCCATCTACTTATGAATTATGTAAAACACAAAACTAGCTCAGAAGGGGAAAATGTTTTTTTTTTTGGGTAAAGAGAAGGGGAAAATGTTAAATGGCTGGCTTGAACAGATTAAAAGTCACCCATAGTCGAATTTTAGTGCATACTTCCTTCTAGATCGTTTTATCTAAAAAATTCGGATTACTGCTGTAAATTGCTTTTTCAATCGTAATGCGCCAACCTGGCAGCTGGACCGCCGCCCCTTTTAGACGCACAAAATATGAGCATTTTATCTTGAACCCAAATCTGATCTGTTAACCATGGCTCCAAGTTATCCAACCCATTTCAACTTAAATCCGACCTCTTCTCATTTCTTATGTATTAGGCTGTTCATTGCACAGCTGGAGCCACTGATTACTCAGGAATTCAGTATCGCCCGAGTTACTGTAAAGTCTTCATCCCTTGTCTTTATTTATTTTTGTAATAATTGTCACGTGTAATCTTGGATGTCATTGTGTAGGAGGCCAATTCACCTTTGGAAGAATCAAACCAGTTGAATATCTATGGACCTCAAACTTTTAGTGGTAGGGGTGTTCATGAAAGTGATGGAGATGCTCAAAACGTTGAAACCAATGGATTGATGCAGGTAAAGAATTCTGTTGAAATATTTGGATTTTTCCAGTAACCGATAATGAGATGAGAGTCTTGAGAACATGCATGCAGTTTAGAAAAAGGAAACGCAACATAATGAATCACTTGCAAATAAGCATGATCGAACAGGCGTTACAGAACGAACCTGATATGCAGAGAAAATCTGCCTCATTACAGTTATGGGCTGAAAAAATTAGTCTTCATGTATGTAAGAGTTGCATTTTCTATCATAGAAAAAAAAAATCCTTCACATTTTTTAAGTAATAGTTTAAGTTTCCTAATTCGCTTTTGCAGGGTTCAGAATTATCTTCCTCACAGCTGAAGAATTGGTAAGCATGCATATTCTTGCTCTAGATTTCATGCCTATATAAAGGTGTTAATTATGGAATTAATCAATAATATAGTTTACACTTGGCATTTCCTGCTTTAAGTCATCAAAGATAACATACGCGAGACATTTTGAGTCAGCTATTGGGTCACTGTGGGCCCTGGAACGGGCAGAAGTGTAATATATATTAAAAAAACCAAGTGGGTGAATTTGTTGGGTCATGTAGGCCATAATTTGACTGATGAGGAAGCAATATTGGCCTTTTACGACAACCACTGATTTTCTACTAGTAAATAAACTTTATATTATTATTTGTGCGTTTTTATTTACTAGTAAATGATAATTTTCATGCAAAAGGTTTTCTATAAAATCGTATTGTATTCGTTTTTAATCACAATTAAAGAATATGATACACAAATTTTCCATAGAATCAGGCATTAAAATTTGATTTCCATTAAAAAATAATAGTTTCTATACTTATTGTAATATCTGGCCTCTTGTACCACCAATATTGTCCGCTTTGCCCACTAGTAGCCCACGGATTTGGTTTTGGTTGCATGGGTGTAGATTTCCCAGACCCATCTTGGTACCGTGGAGTTCTCATCTCATCCACAGCCATTGCGCCCAAAACGTGTTGGTGATATTTGAGGTGGGGCATGTCTTATGAACCCATCATCTCTTCTGTCCACGACCGATGTGTGATTTGCCTACGGTGTTACAGTTATGTTCATTGTATTGGTTATTTTGAAATAAAGAGATAAGTAAAAAGGAAAAAGAACAGGTCAACCTGACCCAATCCATGACCCGTTTTAAAAGTTTCCTGTTTTGACGGGTTACCTAACTTCCACCTCGTCTTGAGAATTGTATAAAAAAATTGTGTATGAGAATTTTATGGGCATCTAGTGTTAAAGTTGCTGTCTTATTTTTATAGAGAAGGCATCTTTCACAATGTTTTTGTACCACAAAAAACTCAATAGGTGGCAGACAGGCGATAAGAATATTATTTTAGTTTTTGCTATTATTAATTACTTCACTTGTTATGTAAATGGATATCCATTATATTATAATTTTACTGTTGTTTCTTTTATGATTGTTGTCAACAGGTTGAATAACCGTAAAGCCAAACTAGCTCGTGCTGCTGCTGCCAAGGACATTCGTGCAGCTTCTTCTGGGGGAGACAGGCAAGGTGGGTCAGGAACTGACCCTGACCCTGACCCTGATGAATTCTTTGACCCGACCCCATCCCAAGGTGTTAGGTATGAGCCAGGGCAAATTGTGGGGCTTAGAGATGGTGAAGGAGAGGAGATTGGTAAGGGTTGTGTGCAGCAAGCAAGGGGCTCATGGTGTGGCACGAACCTTGATGAATCTGGGTTGTGTGTTGTGGATGTTACTTATCTTAAAGTGGATAAATGGTCAAACCTTCCACACCCATGTGATGCTACTGGCACATCGTTTGCTCATTCTGAACAAATTACTGGTGTAAAGAGAGTGCTCTGGGATTCCAGTAAACTTGTTCTACAGCCCAAGTCTAGATGACAACTTAAGCATCTTAGTCACCTTTTCTTGTTGGTCAAACTCACAGCATGACTTTTTTCTGGCTGCACATATACTATAAGGTATATAACTTTCGCTGTTATAAACTTGCTTAGATTGATGGTTGACATTGCCTTTTTAGAGTTCAACACTATGCTCATGGAGTCAATCGCTTGCCTGATGAATTTGTGAACCAGATTTTGGACCAAATGAAGGTATTTCGAATTTCCACCGAAAAAAAAATTAAAATTCTAATGCCTTGGACCCTGCTCTCCCAGGGGTGTTGCCCCCTTGAAACCCCTTTAACCAATGAGGTTCAAAACACTTGGAATAATAATGAACTCAAACAAGCATACACTTGATACTCTCCTAACTTGTTTCATTCATCATGGACTTTGGTGGTGAACAAATAGTCAATACAATTACACATCAAATTCTTATTGTTCAAATACATCTACGAGAAACATAAAATTGTGGCAACGTCGAGGAATGTTGGTGGAATCGACAGATGAATAGAAAACAGGGATTTATTGGCCATATGGGGGGGGGGGGGGGGACTATGGGCATTTAGGTCTGCCATCATGTGTTTTGCGGTCTCTATAGCAAGGACATTCGTCTTTATGGCCAAGAAAGCCTGAAGGAACACATAAGCATGCTCGGCAACAACTATTACATGCATCCAGACAATTTCCACGATGATGCGTTTTAGAACACCGAACTGAGCATGCATGCGGGCATTCTGTACGTACAATTAATTTATTTACATCTACATGTTAGATCCAACTTCTTCCTCATCATCAACAACAATTTCTTACATTGAGAACAAATGAATGAATGAATACTTACGAGCTCGTGTTAAAGAACCTTCTCCTCCGGCCTAAAACAAAACAAAACCAACATACATTTATTTATTAGATCATAAATAATATCCTATTTTTCTTTTTTTCAAGTAAAGGAAACCTTAACCAAGGGAGGGAGGGAGGGAGACTTAATAAATTTCACCACTCAATTAATTAACACTAATATAGTTTCTAGAATCTTTAGAGAAATTAAAACAGATAAGAAAAGGAGTTAGTTACATATGAAAGGTCGACGATGATGGTGAAGGAGACAACAAGGAAGATGAAGAACAGGAAACTTGCTTCAAGTACCTTGCCCCCCATTTATTAACACAACAAAAAAATAACTAAACCCTTTTCAATTGCTCACAATCTAGCTAGCTAGCTTTCTGTCTGGTATATATATGGATTTACATTGTAGTTATTTTCTAGGTTAAAGTTTTATGACATTCACTAGGCTAAATTTTAGCCAAGGGTTAAAATTCAGTATCCTAGTTCTGTTTAAACACACACACACACATGTATGTATGTATGTATAATTAGCATCGAATGAGAATCTGTTTGTTTATATGAAAGAAGCATTTTTTTATGAATAAGGTTTATTTCAAGAATTTGTCAAAATCTATATAATTTTATACATATTTTTTCACGTCTCGTAAATATTTATACACAAGATAAATGTTACTCTACACCTTAAGGGTGTAAGTGGTGCATGCCTAATGAGATTAGGCAAACTTTCCCCCCACTCAATCGTATTGTGCCATGTCATTTCCCATCTTATTCTTCCCTCTTCCAAAAAAAAAAAAAAACATAAGAGGTGCATGCCTAAAATGAGATTAGGCAAACTAATTTAAAAAAAACATGTGATTGGTTGAGAAGTAGTGGGCCCCACCTTTATTCCCTCTCCTCATCTTTGCCGCATGCGGCATAGTTTCCCCGGAAAAACCCACCCCGATCAGCAAGTTGATGTTGGTGGTGGACATGCGGTGCGGCAAGGGGGTTGCCTAACCCACCCTAACAAATTATTTTGATATGTTTGTAAAGTTCAATGGATCACAATAAGGAGACAACGACAAAGACAAGGCCTAATCCTTTTTGTCAACATCTCTAATAACACAATTAACAAAAGACCAACGACTAGGACTAAATACAAAAAGCCATGAATTATCTTTGTTAAACCACATCAAAATCATCATCTTGTATGCTTTGCCTTGTGGTTTTAACTCATACTGTTAAATAATGTGTGTGTGATCGTGATAATCACAAGAAAAATAACAACTTATTGTTTTTAGGTAGAGTGAGTTTTTGTTTGTTTTATCTAGAATTTTCAAAACAATTTATTAAAGGTCTTGAAGATGACAGACACAAAATGTGTTATAAGAGTTGCTTTGCCAATAACATCGTTGGTCTTGGTGTGAAGAGAAAGCAACCCAACTTAGACGTGAAGGAGTTGGCTATAAGGTAGGAAAGATATGTGGTGTTTGTTTATAGAGAGAAGGTGGAGGAAATTTGTCTCCATCCACATTTCTTACTTCCTCTCTATCTATTGCTTCCTGTTAACTGGTTCCTTTATCCACAAACACCTTATGAAAATAGCAAATTCATGAAAATGTCAAAAGCTTGCAGTGAAAAATCAATTTGAAGGCACACAAATCTTAGAGCCTGACTGACATCATATTAGCGGCCAGGCTCTTCCAAAAATAACCCAACGTGCTTGTGAAGATTCTTCGAGATTCATACAACCCGCTACGTTTTAACTTCTATTTGCAATCAGGAACTATTGTTTTTACAATCACTCTTGTTGTTTAGGGGAGGGGAACGAGGAAGCTACACTAGTAGTAGTCAATGGTTCTTGTCATCAAGTTCTTTGTGTGGCTGGCACTGCTCATTTCACTAAATCTGATTTCCCTTTTTGTTTGGGTTTGTTGTTGCTCATTTGGGGCATATGTTTTTCTTCTTTGCCAAGAAAGAATAATGCATTTCAGGGGATATACAGAGGTCAACTAGTAACAAACTGCATGTGCAGTCATACATTGATCATCAATAAGCAATTTTCACCAGACACAACTTTTAGATGTAAAAAGAAATAAATGATTCAACACAAACAAAATCTTGTGGCCATAAAATAACTTGAATGTACATGTTTCTGTTCACTATCTCAAGAAGCCAGTT